>JAZDUH010000471.1:4497500-4752500 GCA_036419115.1 Scarus forsteni
GGAGCTTCTCAGCGGATGAACACGGACATCCCATTATGTTTCCCAGTGGGGTACGCTGAGGGAAGTGAGAGTGCACAACCCTTGTGTGGCTGCGTGTGAGCAGCTGGGAACAAACTAGCCGGTGTGAGCTCGCACCGGCAGGCGGCAGGTCGATCCCGGATGTGTGATTCTTTGCACGTTTGAAAATACTTGGGAGGATGAGAGCGAATGATGATAGAGATTTGGATTCTCCTGTGTGTGATACCGGCCTGCTGCTTTGATCAGTAATGAGGGAGGTAGGTTTGGACCGAGCAGCGCTACTTGTTATTTCACATAAGAATCACCCCATCAAAGAGTTTTTCTCTGCTCATCATTCCTCATCTCTTGCTCTGCCCGTGTGCCTCTGCCCGACCGCAGGTGTCCTTGGCTTGCCTCTGGCCTGTCCACACCTCTAGGATACAGAGCAGAGCTGTCAAACGCTTTTAGGCTCTTTTATATCTCATTTTATACTGCAAAAGGATTGAGACAGGGACACTTAATGAAATGGATGACTGAAATCAAAACGAACCTGCATCTTTAACCCTTGTGGCTTTAATTTATGACCCTTTAAGGTATTCAGAGAGGATAATGTCCTATACCAAAAGCGGCTATAAAAACATAACAGATTGATATTTTTATACTTTTATTGCTCAACTCATTTAATTAACTTCAGTCCTCATCAAATCTACCAAATATTAAATTCTTCATTTCACTCATACCCTTGGAATGCCAATTTGATAACAAGATTTCACTGCTATTATAATGAAAAACAAACAATAAATGTCTTGTTTTCAAAATAATAAATGTTGGAGGGCTGGGGATTTTTTAAAGAAATAAATATACACAGGATTAGTAACAAAAAGTTTTTTTTTCTTTTTTGCAGAGTCAGATTCACAGTTCACAACCCTTTGAAGGAATTAGCGGACAAAAATGTCCCCTTCCAAAAACTGCTATAAAAACATCACACATGAGTACATTTTTGCACGTCCTTTTTTGCTCAGATCTTTCAATCAACTTTAGTCCTAATCAAAATACCAAATATTTGTTTATATATTTCATTACAATGCTTTAAACTGCAATTTGATTACACCATGTCACTGTTTCTACTTCAAAAAATAAAAAAAATAAATTGACATGTAAGCAGTGCCCGTACCTCTATCTCATGGCTACATAGCTTCCATCCAATCATAAAGTAATCAACTTTCTTACGTTGAACACTAGGAGGCATTTAACACCAATAATAATTGTAATGATAATATGTTTATGATAAAATAAATCGATATCTACTGCATAAGAAAATAAAAGTTTAGTGTTTTAACAGAGGCAAAGTCCCAGAGAATAATTAAATAAAAACTAAAAGTGCACATAGAGCACAACCTTTCACCAAGGCTTTCTGAAATTCTTAAACCCATTATCACTGACAATCTAGAACGTGTCCAATCTTGCAACAACAACAAATCCTTCAAACAAGTCCTGGATACTCAACTGGATTCAGATCACCACTTAACACTCCTTCCTTGTGCCATGAACAACATTCCCTGAATATATTATAACAATCCATGCATAACCTTTTCATTTATTTTGTTAACAGAGCCACAAGGACAAACAGCAGAAAAATAAGGATACCACAAGTGGTAAAAAAAATAAAGCACAGTTGCTGAAACTAAATATGTAATAACAAGACATATAAAAAGCAGATAATTAACTTAAAAATAAATAAAATAGATTAAAAATGAGAAGGAACACGGTTGAGCACAGCAAAATATACGTTTAAAAATTGCTAAAGGCTACATCACATCAGTAGAGATCAAAAAGGTAAGAGGATAAAAACAGAGCCATTTTGGATCAATTAAATGGTAATTAAAAGAACAAGAAAAGATTAAAAGGACTAAAAATGACAAAATAGTCTACAACTTGAATAAAGATTGATGTACAGATCTACAGACACCAATCAGGCACCAGTCTGTAAGTGGAAATGAGATCAAACTAATACGGGTACTGGCATCAGGATCCCTAAGACTCTATACGCACTGTTTATGTCCACAAGGCTCCAATTACGATTTTGTTTTATCTTTGCTCCTTCCATAATGAGCCCTAGCTAATCAGGCAGAGAAGACATATTTGTTGACTGTCTTGTGAAATAAATTGACTCAACTTTAACAGCAAATGAGATGAGAATGATCAGGCTTTATGCCAGCAGATTGAGCTTTACTTTAGGATTTGAGGGAAGTCCACTATGAGTCACTCAGTGTTGCATCTCAGTCTAATTTAAGACTGCGTGACGTTCCTTCCTCCTCGTGCGCTGAGGTAACACACTCCACAGTTATTTGTGAGTGTGCGCAGCTCTACTGTGAGCACCCACTTGTGTCTGATGTATTTTGTCACTTACCTCATTGTGTGATCATGTATCTGCAGCTGGGAAGTGTATGCGAAGGTATTCCCTGGAGCGACAGTCGGCCTGCGAAAAAAACAGAGAGGGAGGGATGAAGTGAGTAAGAAAAAGGAAAGAGATTCAACATTTAACAAGATGTCATAAAACACTTTTCAATTTCTCAGCTGTGAGAGCACAAAGCCATCTCACACAAACCGAACACATTCTCTGAAGTCTGAAATTAAAATTAAGCGTCTCGATGTTGAGTTTACACAGAACAAACTGAGCTCCTCTGTTTGCTGCCAAATCTGACAAACAAGATAAACCCTTGTGTAATTCAGTTTGTACAAATGTTTCTGAGGCAGCACAGCCCTCTGAACATCATTAGGATATCGCAGTGGATCTCCTGGTCCCTGCTCTAAATTTTTTTTTGTAGGATCTAACGCTGTTTCGTAAAAAAAGGAAATGAGACAAATTGAGGTTTTAGAACGGATTTTTAACTTGTTTGGCACAAAATAAAATGCAAATATGACTATGAAGGGTAACATACAGTGCAGGAACACATGGACAAATACTTATCAGCAACTTTATTAGGTTCATCTGATCAATTGCTAGTCAACACAAATGGCTAAACAGCCAATCATATGCAACTAAGTGCATTCATGCTTGTAGACATGGTCAAGATGACCTACAAGTCTCAAACTGAGTCTCAGGATGGGGACCAAAGGGGATTTCAGCAGTGGCAGCTGCTGGTCAGTCAAAGAGGGGAAGCTCATTTTTTTCCGGCCTACATCATAAATTTGTTTATTTATTTAAATGTAAATTCTACCCTCTGTTCCTTTTGAAGAAAAAGATTTGTGACCCTGTCGTACCAACTAGGTGTCTTTTCCAGGGATTTTACCAGTGTTCTCTCAATGGCCAGCAGAGCTAGACTGCTTGGACGGCCTAAGCCCATTGTGTTGGGGGTGTAAGACTTGAGCCGCTTTAAACCGGAGAAGCTCCTCTCCAGAACAACTGAATGTAAAACTTAGAAGGTGCTCCGGTGGTGGGTTATACTTCAAGATTGCTGATTGGCTGATTTCACTGTCAATCAAAAAGGGATTCGGCCTCAGTCAGATCATCCAATTGTCATGCAGAAGCTGAGCGTTCAGGCCAGCCCACTGCCTCATAGACCCCCAGAGACGCTGAGTGTCTGATGGGTGGGACAAAGCCCAGCGTTTATCCAATGACTGTCCAGTTTCCACAGTGGAACAACCCACTCTACGCTTCCCCACTGAAGTCAGAAGACGCTCAGCGTCTGACTGTGTTAAAGCATGAGACGCTGCGGGGATGAATGAGAAGGAAGTTGCGCCAGTTACCTGTGATAAGTAGTTGATTCTGAACAAAAGATGAAGGTATTTTAGCACATATTTAGTCAATGAAATGTACACACAGCAGTATATATCACCACTTTTTTTGGGGACATTTTAGGAGAAGCTGAGCTTCCCTTGCAGTCGCCACTGGATTTCAGTGACTGAATGTTTCATGGTTATTTGTGCCAGACAGGGCAGTCTAAGTATTTAAAAAACTCTTGATCTCTTGAGATTTTCATACAAATCCACCTCCAGGAGTTTACAGAGAATGGTCTGAAAAAGAGAGTGGTAGTTTTCTGGGCCAAAGTGCTTTTGTCGAAGTTACAGGAGAACTGGGGTGGCAGTAGCTCAGTCAGAAAGGACTTGGGTTGAGGTGCTGACCAAACCATGTTTGGAAGCTGGTTTGGTTGCTAGAGGTAGCAACCAACACCCTTGGCACTGAAGCCCAAAACTGCCCAGTAGAACTTCTTTGTGGCATCTTACATCTCTCCATTAGGGGTGCATGTGCTTGTGTAATGCAGCCTACGTGTGAATAGCACATCTCAACAACAAAGTACAAAGAATTAGACTGAATGGCCAGAGTGGTTTGAGATGATAAACACAGCAGGAACTAAAAAAAGATTACAGCTTCAAGAGATTTTCCAACAGGGGAAATTCTAACAAAGGATAGAAATAAATTATATTTCTGGGTTGTTTAGTGTGAGCTGACCTTTTTTAACACTTGTTGCTGTTTATTTTTATCCAAACACAAATGCTTTAAAAGGAGGAACAGATGGACATTATTTATGGGAAAGCCCCTGTAAAGTAATAATAAACCTGAAGTGTCTCTGAACACACTATGTATAAGCTGAACTACTGCATTTCTGAACATATATGAAAACAGGGCGGGACAGCACTTTGGATGTTTGTTACATCCACCTTCAGCTCCGATTACTGTTGTAGCTTTTATTATTTTGAGTAGGGCCAAAGGGAGCTCACTGTAACATGTGATTTCCTTTTCCATGACCCCTCTCCCTAATGCTACAACAGTATGAAGGCGTCATTTTGACTAACCATGGATTCACTCCAGTGTTGTGATCAGCCACCACCTAACTGCCCGTGTTTTTGTGAAGCATCCGGTATTGACAAACATGCTGGGGCAGGCATGACCCCAGTTTAGGAACCAAGGATATAGACCAGGTGGGTGAGTGGTCGCCCGGGGCCACATGCACCCCCACAACATCCAAAGTGCAGCCGCCAGTTAATTTCAATTGGAAAAAAAACACATTTACAGAAACATGTCCTCATGCAACAGAAATATTAATAGATTATTTAAAGAAAACTCAACTGTAATAGACTTCAACTGTTTCTGTCGCACTTTGATTTGCATTACAAAAGTGCCTTTGAAAAACCAGTACAAACCTGCTTTAATAAATGTAGCTGAATCTGTCCATTTTCTATTACAGTCAAAATACCAGGCACAAACCTCCTATCTCTGAAACAACTCTATTAACAACTATTTCATTGTTTTTTCACAGTTATAAACCCCATTCACCAACAAAAAAGATAAACAGTAGCACTATTTTATGAAAAAAAAAAAAAAAGAAAACCAGAATTATTTGCATTAATCAAAGGACCACTTCCAACTCCAGGGGGTGGAAAAAGTTTTGCTGGAAAAACAAAACAATTTTTTTTTATTACGCCAAACTTAAAAATAACTTATTAATGACACAACAGACAGGTTGGAGATTGGGTGGAGAGACAAATCCTGGTCATATTCTATTTTCCAAAATATTCCAAAATTGTAAAGTACTGGGATGATGTATGGAGGATGATGAATTTTTTTTCCCTCTATTAGTTATCAAAGATCTTTACAGAAATGTATTTTGGTAATCTGATCATGGCCAATATTTGGTCAAAACACTTTGGTAGCATCCAACAAAGTAATCATCAGGAAACGGCATGAAGAGGATCTTTGTGACTCCGGCAGGAAATTGTGAATGAGGTCTATGGTATGGAATAATGTACACATATCTTGAGAAAACAAAGACATCAATTTGAGAAGAAGCAGAGTGAATGGACTGCCTACAAAACCCTTTCAGACACCAATAAAACTATTTGAATCAGATACAAACATGAATACTTCTATCGATTTTTAGTTTATCCCACTTTTGTATTTGTTGTTGTGGTAGTTTTCTAATGTATGTGTATATGTAACATGTTGATTGGAAAATAAAATAAAAGTCAAGTTAAAAAAAAGAAAATCTTCAAAAAAATGGAGATAGGAGGCTTGTGCCCGACAGCAACACAATTTTAGATTTGATGTGAAGGGACCATGCTAACATTAGGTTTCTTCATTTAACACAATGTTTGATGTGTGTGTGTGTTTGAACCCTGACTAATGAAACATAGAAATAAATATCTCTAAAGTTGAAGTCAGAGATGCTTTAACTTTTAACTGTCATAGCAAAGTTAGAGAAAATAAGTTCCAGTTTTATAACATTTTGGCCAATTTGTTCTGTCTTCTTCCAAACAGCATCAAAAAGAAGTTACACAGAGCAGCTTTTGATCAATGCTTTGATTCAGAGAAGCTGTTTGACTTCATAAAGCTGGTCTCCTCTGATCAAACTGCACCACACAGTCAACTGAAGCAGCTTTTGCCATTTAGATGGGAATTGGTGAAAAGGACCTGTCTGGGTGGGTGCGTCTGAGTCTGTGAGCACATTTGTACCCAGGAAAGTGAGGCCAACATGGGCAATGACTGAACATAATCTGAGAAAGAAAAATTGGAAGAAAATCTCCACACACAAGTATACAAAAAAATCAGAACAGGTAATGGTCTTAAACATTTGTCATACGTCCTAGTTTTGTTTTAATACCACTGTCTCTTAAGTTTCTCACTTTTGTTTTTGAATGCAGGATTATGTTGCATCACTTTACACTGTAAACAGATACATCTTCACCACCTTTCTGGTCACAGGAGCCCCCTTAAAGGTGGTTACACAATGGACCAGGGGTCAGCAGCCTTTTAACTGAGGAGTGCCATTTTCAAATGTTCCTGTTGCCCATCAAGTTTAATCAGGAACTGCAGCATGCTTAACATCATAATGAAAACAATTTTATCTCTAATTATCTGTATATTATACTGATAAGAGTCAATTTGAAACCATTGTGAGCGACTGAACACAGGACAATCAAAGTCCTTTCATCACCAGTCATGTTTTGGCAGGAGTTTGTTCAATGCAGTTGCTCACGTTCAGGCCTTTATACAGCACAAGAAGCTCCCACTTACTATGTAATCTGTTTGGCCTCTCACTATGGGTTCTTTCTTAAAGGAACAATAGAAAGATAATGAATGGTCCATCTGGTGTGTCAGGTTAGCTCTATAAAACACTGTCACATCCTTATGAAACCTACTCAACTGAATTAAAATTATATCCCGTCCATCAGTAGTAAATTAGAAGTTTGTAATAATAGGTTATTGACATAGAGAGATATCAGCCCTAATCAAGAGCATTTCTGTCCGTCCGTCTTCTTCCGCTTATTCTAGTCGGGTCGCGGGGCAGCAGCCTGAGCAGGGAAGCCCAGACTTCCCTCTCCCCGGATACTCTGTCCAGCTCTTGCTGGGGGATCCCGAGGCATTCCTAGGCCAGCTGAGAGACATAGTCTCTCCAGCGTGTCCTGGGTCTTCCCCGGGGTCGCCTACTGGTGGGACGTGCCCGGAACACCTCACCAGGGAGGCGTCCAGGCATCTGGTCAGGATGCCCAAGCCACCCCAGCTGGCTCCTCTCAAGTATCTAAGAACACATTGGGTCTCCCACCATTTTTGTAGTTCTTGTTTGCAATTAGTTAGAAACAGTGTTTTGTTTGAAATACAGAGCAATAGTTTAAGGTTCAAAAGTAGCCAATATCAGATGCATTATATTATTTCCTATTTAATACTGAACTCTCCTGTGCATGTGTTGATCATCGAACTTATTCCAGGCGTGTATCCAAACCTAGTTACCTAAATCACATTCAGTTTCATGCTTAAGAACCAGGACAATTTACTACATGCTAGCTCACTTTCACATTTTCGACTCATTTCTGCACCACTCTATAAGAGGAATGTTTGCTAGAAAATAAAGTCCAACTTGCTGCACATTTGCCAGTGGTTAGGCCTTCCTTGGTTACTGACCCTGCATTGGACTATTATCAAATCTTTGCAGTTTTTTAAACGTGGCAGAGCGAACGCATAAAATAATGGTTTCAAGCATTTACTGAATACATTCACTGTTGAATGCACATGCCAGTTGATTTGTCAAACTGAAAGAACACACGCCTGCCTTTTTCAGAAACTGTTTCATGGCAGAGATTCTCTGAAGATGAGATTTGCAGAAGCAACAGCTGGAGGAAGTATGAGGACTTGGACCAAAAAGGAATGGAGCAGCTTATTTACAAAGTGGCATTAAGAAAAATTCAGCTCAGGGTCTCTTCGCTGCTTCAGGTTTGCCTACGAGTAGAAAATCCCTGACAGAGCAGACACAACACAATACCATCTGCCTCATCTGCTTTCCTCATTCACTCAAGAAACACACACAAACCTTTGATCTACATCTGCAGAGAAACAAAATCTCTTCTAAATCTATAACACAAAGTGGAAACACTATTAGCCATGACAGCAATCATTAAAGTCTGTCGGCTAACAACATTACTAACATTTTTATTTTCAAAAACTGTTTTACTTTGTAGTTAATGCTTATTAGCCACATTAAGTTTGTCGTATTTCTTTTGCACTGACTTTACTTTATATGCTTGTGGTACTGAGTAACAAAATAAATAAAGTGGCAGGCTCTCAGCTGACAGGCTCTCATTTACAGCTTTCCCCTCATTAGCCCTGTCTGTGTTACCTCTATTGAAAAACTCGGAAACTTAAAAAAAAAAAAACGTGCTTGATTGGGTACATAAAGAAGACATGAAAATACAAGTTGCTGCATGCCTTTAGATAATAGCGTAATGAAACCTAATGATTCATAACTTTATAAAACAGTGACAGTATCATTGGCTGACAGTAGCCTAACAGACTTCCTGTTGGCTCTCTGATTAGCTGCTGACCACCAATCAGGGAGCTTCTCTCAGAGCAGTCTTTGATGGGATATTCTGGTTTGACAAACTTTTACTTGCCACTACTTTTAATTGCTTTGTAATGTTTAGCCTGCAAGTCAACCCAGCAACTAGCATGAGCAGTTTCACATGCTAGAATGAAAGAGAAAATATTTCAGTGATATATGTTTTAGTCTAGTGATGTTGAACAGTTATAAAATTACTTTGAAGCAAATTCTAAAACATTGTATTGCTTGTTATGTAAACATAATGTAATGTTAACATCGCAATTCTGTTAAGTTAGCAATCTGGCTTTAATTTCAACAACAAATCAAATGCTCGTGCTGGTCTACGGAGTGCAAGTTCTAATATATATAACACAATCTGTTAATCTTTTTGCAAGACGATTAGTTGATGTGTCGAAAACGGACAGTTGGTCTCAGGCAAAATCCCTTTTGTAAACGTTTTTACAAAGAAATAAGATTTGAAAAAGTCTGCATTAGGGATGTAACGGTTACCGGTAAAATGGTAAACCGCAGTAAAATTTCCCACGGTAATCATTATCGTGTCCTATTAAAATTACCGTAATACCGTGTTTGATCACCACACTGCCTCAGTAACGCACAGTGATGCTGCGTGACATGGACACTAATGCTGTAGGCAAACTAAAATGTGTGTGTGTGCATGTAAAATAGGTTACATTTATTTTTGGCTGTCTCAAAACTTTGAACATGTTCATTTACAATTGTTTATGAAGAGAATTCTGTTTAAAGTTCATATCTGTTTTTTCTTTTCTTGTACTACACACAGTTTAAGCATTTATTACATAATAATGACAAATACTTGTTAGACTTGTTTACTTTTATTTCTCATGAAAGAAGGGTAAAAAAATGTACTCAAAGGGCATTTCTTTGTCATTGTATTTGGTCCACAGAAACAAAGAGAAAGTGTCAGCAGTCACCTCCAGTCTCTCTCTCTAAAACCTACAAATCAGGTTAGAAATATCGGGGTAATAATGGACTCAGACTTGAACTTTAACAGCCATATAAAATCAATAACATCAGCAGCCTTTTAACATCTAAAAAACATCGCCAAAATCAAAGGTATAGTGTCTAAAGCTGACTTGGAGAGACTTATCCATGCATTTGTCTCTAGTAGGTTAGATTACTGTAATGGCCTACTCACTGGCCTCTCCAAACGAGCCATAACACAGCTGCAGTACATCCAGAATGCTGCTGCTCGGGTCCTGACCAAAACCAGGAAGTACGAGCACATTAGTCCTGTGCTCAGGTCCCTACACTGGCTTCCTGTGGCTCAGAGAATAGACTTTAAAGCAGCTCTGCTTGTGTACAAATCTCTCCATGGCCTGGCACCAAAGTACATCTCTGACATGTTAGTGCCATATGAACCTTCTCGGACTCTCAGGACCTCAGGGGCCGGCCTTCTGCTGGTGCCTAGAGTCAGGACTGAACATGGGGAATCAGGGTTCCAGTTTTATGCAGCTAAAATCTGGAACAGTCTTTCTGAAGATGTGAGACAGGCCTCGACTCTGACAATGTTCAAATCTCCGCTCAAAACTACTCTGTTTAACTGTGCATATGACTGAAAGGATCTTATACGCACTCTTCTCTTTAAATCTATTTTATAATGATTAATGTTGATTTTATGTTTTATTGTGATTTTAATGCATTTTTCTTGTTCTGTAAAGCACTTTGAATTGCCTTGTGTATGAATTGTGCTCTACAAATTAACTTGCCTTGCCTTGCCTATTTGACTTAT
This sequence comes from Scarus forsteni, assembly GCA_036419115.1. Classification (NCBI taxonomy): domain Eukaryota; kingdom Metazoa; phylum Chordata; class Actinopteri; order Labriformes; family Labridae; genus Scarus; species Scarus forsteni. Next base: position 4,508,082 of record JAZDUH010000471.1, read on the forward strand.
GATATTCACTCTGTATGGCATTTGTTATTTAAATGTTATCAGATTTTTTTGTTTACCAAATTATGATCATTATCCTTAATTTTTATTAGTGTCTATGTTAATATATATGTGTGTATTTATTTAGTTGAAAGCTAAAATTTTTAACTCAAATATTTCCTTAAGTTTTCAAAGACAATGCCTTAATTCTGATTGATGACATGGGCTTATTAATGGTGACCACTTGTTTATTGTTGCCATGAGAACACACGGTTAAAGGCTGCTGGTTAAATATAAAGGATCTTCTGCTGCTGCAGCTCTGTTCCTGAATCTTATTTATAAAGTATTTTGTACTATTTATCTGTGATGGACTACCTTGACTTTCGTACTGCGGTACATTCTGTCACCCAAAATTCCTCCTAACTCTAAGCCTGTTTTAATTGAGGCCTCTGGTCATCCACAATGTCCCTCCATGATGTGCATTCACTGCACTGCCAAACAACGCTGGCTGAATGTGGATTTCCTGGTAATATTAAAAGCAGCCCCTTAATGCTTGGAGAGTTCATGCTGCTAACCAGAAAGTCCTTTCTTTCTTGTTATGCAAGTTTTTCCACAAAATAGAAACAACAGTTTTCTATTTAGTATACACAACTAATGAAGTGCAATTTTCATTAAAAACTACAAATAGACCGTGAAGGCAGTTAGGGATCACTGGGTCACTTTGTGTGACCTAGTCATCTCTAACCACAAATTTATATCAGACAAAAAAAAATCATAGATAATTAAAACATAACAATACAATAATACATGCATATATATTACCTTGAATTTAGAGAGTGATGTCAAACTAATGGGCCACACATATGTAAAGACTCTTTGGTATTATGACTACAGAGTCAATGATAGTTGATGAAAAATTTCTTGCGTTTCCCCTGTTGTTATCCATGGTTGACTGTTGAGGTAGTGAACACTATAAACATATGATAACTGGTAGATAAACTTGAGCTTCTGAAATCATTTTCTAGTCTTTCTGACCACTCAAAGGACTTTGACACCACAGGTCACTTCTTCCCATTCATTCACTGATGGCACACACTGTCTATGGAAGTTGATTTAATTGATTTGATTTATTTATTTATTTCGGTCACGTCAGCACACTTATACAGCATCACACATTGTCAATAGTTGATCACATTGTACATGTCCATCAATATCAGCAAACAAACTCAGCAAACAAATTCAAGCGCTTCCATTTCCATCACACATCACTGACAAAGCAGTGGGAGCAACTTGAGGATAAGTGTCTCCTCCAAGGACTCATCAACACATGAAAGCAGGAGGCAGGCTGGAATTTGAAACCATCCGATTACTGTAGGAGTGCATGAGCAGACAGAGCTTTCAAAGAATAGCTGAGGACGATAATGGACAACAGACTGATTTTTGAAGCAAACACTGACGCTGTGCGTGCAAAGGCACAATTGTTTTTTATTGTATCTGAAACTGAGGAGTTTCAATGTCAACACGGATTTCACAAAAACATAATATTGTTTTTGTATTGAGTCTTTTTGATCTTTTTTTATCTATTGGTTTGGGTCCTTTTCTCTTGAAAACAGGAAAAGGCTGGAACACTACTTTTAAAGAACTTGCTTTTAAATACAGAGCCTGTGCAACAACAAAAAACAAACAGGTGAGTCAGAGAGTCAGTTTCTCAAATTCAGATTTTAAGCTGCTGCCATCTATGCAAATATATTCTGTCCAGGTGCCTTTGCCCCTGGTACCACTGGCCTCCTGAACAGCATCATGTAACTTGACCCTCTCTTAGTGTATTCATTGTGTGTGTTGAAGTCCATTTTTTGTGTTTGATTTAACATTTACCCTGTTACTCACTGCTGTCTTAAAACCCTTTGGGCATAATAAGGCACTTGACCTTAACACTCAAGAGGGAGCAATATACTGAGTATTATTCCTGCTATGATGTGGATAGAGGTAAGCACAGCAGTGATTATATTGAGAGCATCTCCACCATGGGATTGTACTGCTGTCCAAAGACCGAACTTGTGACAAAAAAGTGGAAAACAAAAATAATTACAAACTTGTCTTCATCTGGTGAACTTCTTTGCCTTTATTGTAACTTAGCTGCTATGCACCATAGTGGCTTTCTTATGCCATACGGTACGCTGATGGCACAGTATTCTGATTTTGCTTTTAACAGCTTTTCTCCTTCCTGATATGCAAGTGATCTGAAACATTAAAACATAAACTCAATATTCCATACACTTTTGTGGTAAATTTTTTGTTGAATAGATTAATAAGTGAAAATCACCAAGTACACAGTGAAGGTCGGCAGAACTGTACCACTGCGTAACTTACAAATGTCCAGTTGTGTCACTCAGTCACAGGTTGTGTTGCCTTTCACAGGGAGAACCTGATGGCAGAAAATGATCATTTTCCAGCAGAACTAAACAGCTGAATGGAGAATGAGGCACAGAATGGCAACTTCCAGGAGCACCAGCTTCATACGGAAGAGTTTTTCATACTACATCTGGTGTTTCCATGGCAACAGTGAACATTTATGTCCATCATCCAGACATTAGAAGCCCTGTTGCAACCATAAAAGCTTTAAAAAAATATGAAGTACTTATCTGCTTATAAGCTGTATAAAAAAGTCCTGTTTAGATAGATTTAGGCCATTTAACTGGAAATTTCTATATTCAATGCCTTTGGGTTAAACATTGAGTTTACTAAGATAAAATATGGGTGACGCCAAATTCAACTGTTTTTGTAATTAATCCAACAATGACAAAATTATTGAGATCAATTAATGATATCATTGCAAGTATATTGTTGGAGACATGATTTGTGGCTGAACTCATAAGTCTCTGATCTGATTGTACTTTTCTGTGCTAGCAAACAGTTGAACCAATTTTTGGTTAGAGATATGACAATGGTATTAATCTTCTTTAACATCTGAGCCTTTCCACTGAAATGTCTTAAATCCTTAAGACAGCTGCTAAAAGCTAAACTAAATCAGAAATGCAAAACTTTAGACTCATCTTTTCACCAAACCCTCAGAGCTGGAGAGCTGACAAAGACCCTTCAAGACAATGCCACTTTAAACTGAAATAAATAGTTTTTGGAGTGAGAATTTGATATTGACTCTTAAAGTCTAACGAGGAATGTGGTCAGAAAAAAAACAGCTTGTCCTTCTTCAAAGGCTGGGTTAGGGTGTAGTTTGTTGGTTTGATGCAGACAAGCATACTGGGCTAAAGAAACCTTTGTATAAAGCTTTGCAGAGCTCTCCTTGTGTCCCGTTTTTATGAGTGCAGTGCCTTCACTACCTTACATAAACAATAAATTATTTATCAAAAGGAAAAATGCTGCATAGTGAAGGTTTGGCTGTGCATTTGAGCAGACTGTCCAGACCAAAATCATCACGATAGCTTTATCTCATTGGTCTCTTGCATAAACAGGTAGAATAAATCTGAAATGCATCAACCTGCTCTTAAACTTATAACTCCTGACAAAAGCAGCACACTGTCATCAGAGGCAGAGTTAATAATGTCACATATGATAAATCCAAAAGTGCAGTTCTGCAGCAGTCTCAGTTTAATGTTTTTGTAAAAGATAACCTACGGAATCAGGGTTCTTACTCAACTTTTTAGAAAAATATAAAACTTTACTGGACCTTTCAAGATTCAGATGAGGAAAAATCCTGCAATCCTGCACTCTCAATCAGCAAATGTTTGGTCTATATTAGTTACTTGTCAATGAGAATATGATTATAGCTTCACATATGCATAAAATAATACCCATCATGAGACAATAACAGTGGCAACATGTTGTGGTTTGCTTGTTCTGTCACAGAGTGGCTCTTCTGCTCTGCAGCACTGACCCTGCTCATGTTGAATAAACATATCAGTCCTCTGTTCACAGTTAAGCTTTTAATTCGTTAACAAATTGTAAATGTAGTTTGCCCTGGAGTCTGAAAATGGGTGTTTGTACTCACAATTCTGAGTTTCATGCTGTGAGTGCAAATGGAGCTTTACTGGAGCCTGGTCTGCCTCTCAATGCATGCAGGGCCTGAACATGAGCAACTGGACAACTTCCTTTGTCACTTTGAAAGCTTACTTACAAAACAACACATTATAAATCACATTGGATTTCCTCTTACAAATGACAGAATAAACAAAATCATGGGTGATATTAACATCAGATTCCTTTCCACTTGCAGCCTTTCTCTGTATGTTGGATTCTGTGCTTGTGTGTCAGGCTCTTGTTTTCTGGTTTTAAAACTGTTTTATAAATACCAGAGTTCCTAAAACACTCTCAGCAACTACAAAAGTATATCCCTAGTTAACAGGCAGCACATGCTGCTAAAACAAGGTTGTGTGATTGCCAGAATAGATGTGGAAATCATACTGACTCAAGGCTGAAATTTGGCCAAAGATGCTTCCATTTGTCTACGTTAACTTTTTTAGGAGACACTCTAGTCCCGGAGAGTAAGTAACAATGTATTAAGTAATACTCAAATTATCTGGGACTGTTGGGAAGGACTGTTTTGCTCCACCTACTAAAAACCATCACACTGTGTGCAAACACAACAGAGGTCTAAGGAGTAAGAGGTAGCTCTGCTGGTTCTACTTCAAACTCAACAGTTGCAAATGTTTCATGTGTATCATGATTAACAGTTTATGCCTATACAGTGGTGAAGGTGGGACTTTGTAATTCTGAAGTCCAACCAGCAGTTAGCATTGCACTTGCTCCCTTGACAAAAAGCAAGATGCAAATGTTTTGTTTTCTTTAATCATTGCTAATAAGAGGACCAGTGGCAAAAAGCATACACCTCCTCTTTCATCAATTTGATATATTAGCATAAGCGAGAGTCAGAGGCTTGTTATGCTATTAAACAATTACAATAAGGCCAACTTACTTCAGCTTCAAACTAACTTCTTATATTTAAATACCAAATTTCAGCTTAAAGATGTGTTCAGCTATTTCAGTCCCCAAACAGTTCTTCACTTGGGTCAGTTTTGGCTTTTATTTATTCAGCTATTTTCTGAAATACCATTAATATATTGGAATCAATTTTGCTGAAATTATTCAGTTATTGTAATTAACAGTTTCATTCTCAGGATAAACCTATTCTACGTGATTTCTTCTGTAAACCATGGTTATCATCATTGGATCCAGCCAGAAGCCTGATGTGAGATATTCAGAAATTTATTGGAAGCATGTGTGCCAAGGCATGTTATCACAAAAAATATTTAAGCATTATCACAAACAAATCAGAGCATTTTTGGTCCCAGACAATCTCTGTTGTCCTTGTTGGCAACTTGTTTATCACAGTCCCTCGTAGGGTCAATAATGTTTGACAGAGCTCATATTTTGCTGTAACAGGTTTGTGCATTCAATTTCACTGATTCTTGGAGTATGTTCACAATCGCAAATGTTCTGAGAACCCTCTAGTTTGTCAGTACCCCTGATCCAGCAGTATTCTCAGTCTGCCTGACACATAGAGCTCCTGTCACTTAAAGGCATCTTTTCACACATGGGCCCATTTAGCTCTGGATTGGTCAATTACTCCTCTCCATCAGGTCAGAGCTCAGTGCCATGATATAACCAGCTCCTGGTTATATCATGGCAGTCTCAGCTCTGCACTGGGTTTGCCTGTATAGATGGGTTTGAACTGCTGATGAAACAATGGACAACTTCAAAGTGACAGATCTCCTGAGGTACTGGTACAGTAAATGGGAAGAGAGGAGGAAGTTTTTATGCTGCAGACATCTTGTCTCGTGCATGAAAGTACAGTATTGTGAGAAAGACACATGTAAAACACACTCATTTAAAAGTAAAAAAGCACAATATGGAGTAGTTCATGGTGTAGTTCATATATTTTAGAAAACAAAGCTAAAATCTCAGACGTTTGTGTTTGCTGTGGATTTTCTTTTATACTTTTATGTAAAAAGACCTTGTGACTATGAAACTGGTAGTGCTAAAATGCTAAATCATCTGTGTTGTAGGACTCACTGCACCTCTCTACGACTGCCTGATGTATCCACTGTAAATAATAGTAGATGTTTTCTCCACCACTGTCCCCAAAGGACAACTTTTTAAGCTTTTTAAACAGATACCAGGTAGATAATATTGTGCATTTCTACCAGAGATATATGTCAACATTTTTTTCATGTTCCTGTTGTGACAGCCATGGACACAATAAAGCCCCCCCCCCAACTGATCTGACCTTCTTCAACATGTTTTTCTCCTCTTTTCCACTGTGTCTCTGTATCACCATTCTTGTGTAACTGCAGTGACGTAATCAAGACTTCTATAAGAAAATGGTCTATTTCAGTGTTTTTACCTGACAAGAAAAAAAAAGGAGCAAAGAAAATGTGGAGGAGCTGACAGCTTCACTGCAGAGAGAATGAAACTGAGCAGCAGTCTGGCCATTTTAAAATCTGGTTTCCTCTTTTCAAAATTCTTGACAAGGTGTGAATGCACAGGTGAGCAGATGCAGTGTGTGCACTGCTGCCTCTCTGCAGGGAATTCTGTTACATTCAGGCCACACACACGCTCCCACATCAACACACACACACAGGAGTTTGAGGCCTGGCTTTGGTCCGATGGCCTGCGGCAGGTCTTTATCCTTCAGCCCCTGAAAGCCCTTAAAGCCCTGCAGCTATGCCAGCCCGCTCTGCCCCTTTCCTTTTTTTCGGCCCTTTTTTCACTCCCAAATCATTTATATAATGCTTCCTCTCCCTGGAATTTGATTTCCCTTATTTCCTTTCTTCCTTTTTCTTAAACCACAAGAACCTCATAATCACTCTTACATGTTTTCCTCCAAAACGCCCCCTTTTCTCCTCCAACCTCCACCCTCTCCTCACCTCTCGTGTACTCTCCCCTCTCACAAAGCAAACCCAAAGCTGCACCCTGGTCTCTCTCTAACCTTCCTTCGATCCCTCTGTGGAGGGCCAGAGTCCAGTGGCTGCAGCAGCAGAATGTCAGACAGACATATATTAACATTTAGAAAGCCTCAGGGTCCAAAGGGGAGCTGCGGTTTACATCAGTCACATCCACTCTGAACGCTCAAAAAAAGTTCCACAAGTCGACGGGTACAGCAGGCAACAGAGACCACCGGTGTCAATCTTCATGGATGTTTTTCTCCATCAGCTGTCCGACGGGTCTGTTTTAAGGCTCTGTGGACTTCTCTTTGGCTCTTTATCTCCTTTTGCACATGTCTGTATCCTTTTAATCCTTCTTAATGTGCTATGTTGCCCTTAGCGTAAAGTCAAAATGACAATCTAGCATGCCCACAGAGAATCTGGTTGAAGAAGAAGATGAAAAGCCATTATTTTCAGATTTCCAGAATAATTAATGCTTGAAAGACAAAAGATCTAATGTGACTCTAATCTAATGAAAACACCCTCCAGCCAGTTTAACGGGCTCTCCTCCAAACATTCTGCCTTTATAGAAGAGAGTATTTCATCGTCTTAGCTAAAGGTGGGACATTTGCAAATCCTTTGTGAGAGATATAATGCCAGTACACAACAATTTTATAAAACTATTCAATCAAATTTCAGTGATATCTCTTGTGAAATCACTGTCATGTCATCATGCAGATTTTGAATGGTACCAGTTTGTGTGTCTTCATCTTGTGGCTTTTGGGCCCTGTTCACAAAACATTAAGTTTCAAAAAGTATACTTTTGTTGCATTTTGGCTGTCCATTTACAGGACACTGGCCTTTTGGGTACCTGAAAACTGACACTTTGAAAACATGTCAGTTTCTGTTGCTGTGCAAGGAAGCAAAGTGGAAAGATTTAAGTAGAGGGGCTCCGGCATTCCCATATAATCTCGGACAATAGTCATAGGCTTTTAGCATGTGCCCATTACACTGTGTCCTACTGGCAATATGCCATCAGACTGAATACATGGAATCCCATTTGAGAGTCCGAACTGCCTGCGAGTGATGCAATGCAAAGCTGCACGATGCAGTGCAACATCTTTGCCACAATGCTACACCTGTTTTCCTCAAGTCAACACAAACAGGGAGCAAGGGAAGAAAGATTTTCAAGCGGTAATGAATGGATTTTCTTGAGTTTCTCTGACTATTCTTACTTGATCTGTAAAACAAAGTGGAGGAAGTAGAGTATTCATCTATTTCATAGAGAGAATGTACAAAACCCAAAACCAGTGAAGTTGGCACGTTGTGTAAATCGTAAATAAAAACAGAATACAATGATTTGCAAATCCTTTTCAACCTATATTCAATTGAACACACAGCAAAGACAAGATACTTAACGTTCGAACTAGTAATCTTTGTTATTTTTTGCAAATATTAGCTCATTTGGAATTTGATGCCTGCAACATGTTTCAAAAAAGCTGGCACAAGTGGCAAAAAAAGACTGAGAAAGTTGAGGAATGCTCATTAAACACTTATTTGGAACATCCCACAGGTGAACAGGCTAATTGGGAACAGGTGGGTGCCATGATTGGGTATAAAAGCAGCTTCCCTGAAATGCTCAGTCATTCACAAACGAGTATAGGGCGAGGGTCACCGCTTTGTAAACAAATGCGTGGGCAAATTGTCCAACAGTTTAAGAACAACATTTCTCAAAGAGCTATTGCAAGGAATTTAGGGATTTCATCATCTACGGTCCGTAATATCATCAAAAGGTTCAGAGAATCTGGAGAAATTACTGCACGTAAGCGGCAAGGCCGAAAACCAGCATTGAATGCCCGTGACCTTCGATCCCTCAGGCGGTACTGCATCAAAAACTGGCATCACTGTGTAAAGGATATCACCACATGGGCTCAGGAACACTTCAGAAAACCACTGTCAGTAACTACAGTTCGTCTACATCTGTAAGTGCAAGTTAAAACTCTACTATGCAAAGCCAAAGCCATTTATCAACAACACCCAGAAACGCCGCCGGCTTCGCTGGGCCTGAGCTCATCTAAGATGGACTGATGCTAAGTGGAAAAGTGTTCTGTGGTCTGACCAGTCCACATTTCAAACTGTTTTTGGAAACTGTGGTCGTCGTGTCCTCCGGACCAAAGAGGAAAAGAACCATCCGGACTGTTATAGACGCAAAGTTCAAAAGCCAGCATCTGTGATGGTATGGGGGTGTATTAGTGCCCAAGGCATGGGTAACTTAAGCATCTGTGAAGGCACCATTAATGCTGAAAGGTACATACAGGTTTTGGAGCAACATATGTTGCCATCCAAGCAACGTCTTTTTCATGAACGCCCCTGCTTATTTCAGCAAGACAATGCCAAGCCACATTCTGCACGTGTTACAACAGCGTGGAAATTGAATATAAGTTGAAAAGGATTTGCAAATCATTGTATTCTGTTTTTATTTACAATTTACACAACGTGCCAACTTCACTGGTTTCGGGTTTTGTATTTACTTTGTTAACAACAGCAAAGAGTAACCTAAGAAGGATGTACAGGTGAAATTTATTTTGACAAAAATATAAATCATGTCAAGGTCTGTTATGTAAGGTAGTAATTTTTTTTTTCCCAAAAGAAAAAGGCTCTGCCAAAACGAACGTTTCTTACAGTGCATCATATAAAATCACAAAAATGGGTCACGTTACATGACTGTTATCAGTTAACAGTAGACTTTAAAGAGTCTTACATGCTAGTTTTCTTCTCTATTTACACCATTCTAACATTGATTCGCTCCATTTTACTTGTTGATAAGCTGAGTTATTATTCTGTTTATGTCAAATTCATGAATTACAGTTTTAAATCTATTCTTCTCCAACATGAAAGACAAAACATGCTGCTTCAGCGTACTTTATCATCTCTGTCGTATAAGGCTGGACAAAATTAAAATTCATCATGTATTACTTTGTCAAAGGGCTTTTATGCTGAAATAGCATAACAGGAAACAAAGATGTTAACAGTAGCAGCAACTGAGCAGGGCTGAACACCACAGCCTGAACTCAGGAGCAGGGGGGTGGAAGCTCAAACAGCTTGTTAGTAAGTCGAAGCAGTAAGCACGGCAATCATACCAACAGATAAAAACATCCCCCTGTGGTCTAATGAACTTCATACAAAGTGACTTGTACAGTTTTCTTTCTCTGCTCCCATAGACTAACAGGGTAAATACCCAAGGCTTGGAAGAGAGCGGGGATAATATGTTATGATGGCAAATACTGAATGAGAAATAAACTTCAGGAGAAGCCTGGCAGCCTGTGATGACTGAGCTTTAGTTTGACATGACTTCAATCATTTCAGGTTAAAGTATGGTCATTACTGGCATGAAGACATCGTCAGAGATTGCTAGCTTTCACTCCTCACTCATCTCCATGCTGTTCTGAGCTCCGCTGGTTCACACCGCATCATAAACGTATTCTTCTCTTCAGTTGTTACTTCTCCTCATCCTGACCTGTTTCTGTTCTCTGTGATACCTCACAGGTTTGTGCTCAAAAGTCTACGGACAAATGAATACGTATAGACCGAAAAAAAAAAAAGTTCAACCGAGAAAAATGTTGTGGTGCCTGTGGAGAAGCCAAAGGATACTAAAAGACAACTTCCATCCCATCTTAGCCACTAGACTGCAGAACAGTCTCTTCCCTTAGGCTGTGAGACTTCTCAATTCACCATCTGCACTCCTCCATGTGTAATGGTTTTGTTTTCGTTTTTTCTGCGGTCAGTTGACCGGTCAAGGAGGGAGATACAATTTAATTTCATTGGGTATGCTGTTGCGTTGTATAAGGACAAATGAGCTTCCATGTATCCTTGCATTGTGTTCCATATTTATTAGTGTAAAATTTAGGCACATTCCAAACTCTTCCTCTTGTTATGTCACAACTAGTCAGCTCTTTCAATGCATGAGTAAAATAAAATTACTTCAGAGCTCACTGTAGTGTTTTAACCCTTTTTTATTTTATTTTATTTTTATTTAACCTTTATTTAACCAGGTAAAAGACCCATTGAAGTCAAGACCTCTTTCACAAGGGTGACCTGGCCAAGAGAGGCAGCAGCACATGTCACAGTAGACAAATCAGACAGAGTACAGCAACAGAGATCAAAAAACAAACAATAAAATGCAGGAGTTATTTTAAGAAACAAATTTAAGAACACAGGCACTGTTTGATGGATTCATGTTGTTGGTTTCTCAGGGTAGAGCGGACGACTTCCAAAGAAACAAATTCAGCCAGTTTCAGTTCAGATTGGAGGGCATTCCAAGTAGAGGGGGCAGAGTAACGAAAAGATTTTTTTCCTGTTTCAGTTCGAACACTTTAACTCCTAGCTCAACTGTTTGGCAGAGGTCATCACATTCAGGAATATTTAATGTGTTAAATAAACAAAACATGTCATAGTTTGTTTCTGTCTATGTTTTATGACATAGAAAAACTGCAAAGAGATGGTTTGTTTCTGGTTTTCTTTGTTCCCTGAAGTGTTAATAGAGTCAAAAAATGATTTGATTTGTTCTGTTTCTGAAAACATTACATATTCCTGAATTTAATGATGATCTCTGCCAAACAGTTGAGCTAGTTGAAAGGGTTCATTGATAAAAAATGTAAAATATCCCAGTTATTCCCTAACACATTGTGACAATTGGCCTCCTAACCTGCACATCATCGTTTGATTTGGTTCACTGTGAGCTCTGTATTTAGGAGCCTTTGAGGCAATCGTCAATACCAAGCACAATACGTCAGTTTCTTCATATAAACAGAAAAATCACTGCCCTGTGGACAGACAAGGATGTAAGCTTGGTTGGTAAACAACACTGTTTTGTTTATTTTAGTGATTCTATTTTTGTCATGTACACAGGGCCTGAGTTCAGCTCTCATGGAAGAGTAAATGAGCTCTCCAGTGCTAAGGCTACATGGGCTCCTGCTGTCACACACACTCTTTCTGTGACCCAAATGTTTCCACAGGTACAATACACACCTGCACACTCCAACACACACACTTCTTTTACATTTGATATTTTTGTCTCATCTTGTTTTATTAGATCTAATTTGAAATAATAGAGAATTGTTTAGTTTGGTAATCCAAATGAGCTTACAAAGAAGCTATTGATTTGATCATCTCTGTTTTCATAATCAGTCCCTGAGTTGAGTCATGGCACTGTTTTGTACCATAAATAATTTGACCTATGGACCCAGTGCACAATCCAGTTCACCTGACATGTACTCAGCTCTGCTGCTTGTTAACTTAATAGGGTAGCCTTTAAAACATAAAACCAATGCTCCGTGAGGCATATTTTTACACAACAGGCATTTCAACTTGTGGGAGTAACTCTGTAAGGTAGCATATTGTCCAAAATATTCTAATATCGGATATTTTTATGCTATTAAATGTTTGCATTGCCTGGGGTTGCACTAATGCCACATGAGTCTATTGCTCACAAGCACAAATTTCCATCAAGGTATTTCTGACATAGGCTATATGCCTTATCCCACAAAGTGAAGAAATCCTGGATCACATCCAGATTCGGATCACCACCAGAATCTAATCACTTCTCCTTGATCCTAGAATTCCTGAAAATATGTTTAATCAAAACTGCTGTAGCATTTCAAGTAATCCTGTAAATGATCTAATGAACAACTTAAAAAAACTAACTTGAGAATGAGTGCTCAAACAGTTTGAAATTCCCCCTGCTGATGTCAGAAGGGAAAATCCCACCTTTCCAGATTGGGAATACTCTCTGAGGCAGTTCACAGGTCTGCGCAGGCACAGTAACCATTAGTGTATACTGCTAGAGCTGCAGCCTCCTCTGAAGTTTTTGAGAGGAGCAGGGCCAGACACAGCTTAAACATCCTGTTCTGAGACAAAAATCAATTGAAATCCAGATTCATTAAAGAGAAGGTGAAAAAAAAGAAAATCAGTAAATCCTGACATTTGAGAGCCACCAGAAATGTTGGTCAATCAAGCAGCCAGTCTGACACTTTGGTCCAGAGTGAAATATCACCATAAATATTAGATGAACCACTTTAATATATGTTCTGTGGATGATGGTTTCTAAAAATCTTCTCACTTTCTGTTTTTCTTTCTATCAGGTTGCTATTTCAGTTGATCCAATAATTCAGCCTGTGACCAAATAACTACAAGAACTGATGACATTTGCACCAGCCACAGTCGGTTTTCTCAAGTACATACAGTCATACAGTTTCTGCTATTAACGCTGCTCTTTAAAAGTAAGGATCCAACATACTGTTAGATTTCAGTTTTCTAATTTATAGTGATCCAGCTACAAACTTCAATAGTATATGAAGTCAAACATATAAAGGTTTCAGAGTGAGGGGCTGCACACAAAGTCGGACCAGGTGGGTTTGGTGCCTTTGGAAGGGCAACTCAGAAATGGCTAAGAAGTGAACTTACACCAACAACAGTCAGATCGGTTCTCTCCTTAAAAAAAAAAAAAATACAAAGTTTTCTTCTGAGTATTCATGACAGGGCTTGAACCTCCAGCCCCCTGGTCCTTTATACGAGTCCTTGGACTGAGTCACTGCTGTATCTACACGTGTAAAGGTTTTGCTTAGTTTCCTGTGTTGTCTGGACTCTAAAGATTCTTATTGTGTTTGTGTGACATCATTTGCTCTGGTTATGTTGAATTCTGTCTTTACATTGAACCCCTAGAGTTCAGTCTGTGCAATGTGAGTTCTCCACTCTTAAGTATGTCACACTTCCTTGTCTGCAGCATGGATGGTGGAGGTGTGCGTTGACAATGCTTAATTGCCCATGCACGAACAGGACCATGGAGCAGATGCTCTTGGCAATGAAGGCCCTTTTCAACTGTCCCAAGGGACAGGGGATTTTTTTAGAGAGCTCTGTGTTTTGACTGCAGGGAGCAGGGTCTATATTTAGTTCTGGGATAGTTGATTCACCCCATAAAGGCCCTCAGCGTAGACAGATCATACTTCTCAATGGTCCCATGACTATGAAGGAGGGCCTGCAGTGCTTAGCATCTCTGATTCCTTGAATGCATGTATCTTACATTTACACTATAGATAAACAAATTAACTGAACTGACATCCTCTAATTCAAACTCAATAAACTTACAAGCACCAATTCAGGTTAATTTGTCAGTTTGTACCAATACAAACACTGTTCTTTAGTTAAACACATCTTAACTCTGCTTAACTTTTATACCACTTTTAAGAATCAAAAATGCAGACCAATGTGCTTTAAAAATAAATAATTGTCAGCAAACAAAAGCAAAATGACAACAGATAAAAACCTTAAAAACCAAAACAAGAATATGCGCTTTGCCCCAGAAAAGGCCCTTCCATTAACCGTGAAAACCCCTTTGGTTGTTCACTTTCGCCTATGCACTTCATCACAACTAAGAGGTCAAAGGAGGCACAAACTCACCCTATTGTTTTGCATTTACTGAGGTTAAGGGGATTTCATTTTTACTGGCTAAAGCAAAGGTCGATTTTACTTCCTGTTTAGATGAACCAATTTTAATTTTGAATGGAAAATTAAGCTATTTCTAGTAGTTAGCAACATTAGCTTATCTGGTAAAAATGGATCTGAAGGTTAAAAAAAGCAGGAGGAGCATGAAAGGATTGAGTTCTTAATATGGGGCTAAGGTCACTATGGCTTGTCAAAGGAAGTACCTGAGATTTTCAACCAAAAATAGAATTAAAATGTCCTTACTTCACATCAGTGTGGGAGCAAAAGGCATTATGAATAGGTATTATGTGCTAAATAGACCCACCTTTGAGTAAGGAGGGGGCAGGGGTGCTCTCTGCTCAGTCAGTTAGCGATATGTGAGACTCTCCAAACTCCGATCTTAACACAACTCGCATGGAGCATAAATGCAGAAAACAGAGTTTTGAAGTTGATCCTGGTATCAATGAGACCCTTTTTAGACATATCTGCATGTCTTCCTTGACAATAATGCTGCATCCCTACCTGATTTCCTGGTACAGTCCAGGCAGAGGGTCAAAATTATTTGTTAGCATATTAGTCATGTGTCAAAGAATGATTGGCATTAAGGGTAGTCTAAATCACCTTTGACAATACTAATTATATTACTTCAACAAATTGGTGCCTCCAGTTATCTCAATATCCTTCCACAAACTGTGTCAGCATATACCTGCAACAACAACCTTAGCCATGGAAGAAAAGTGAAATAGAGAGGCAGCATGTTTCCAAAAACAAGCACTGAAAGTTTCTGCTTTCCAAGTATATATATTCTCACTCTGTACTTTTTGGTAAAAACTTTTGAAGACATGGAAAAGTAAGACATTTTGTTATTCATTGCCAGGACAGCAAAGCAGAGACAGGGTGCGGCACAGTGAGGGTGCAATACCCTGTTTCTTCTTAGTTAGCAATTTCCAGCTGTCTTCAGGTGCTTGCTGCCTTCTTGTTGCTGTTGGTGGTTTCTTCTGTGTGAATCTACACAAGTGTATGTGCTGAATTTGGCTGCGTGTGAGTGTGTGCGTGTACTCACTGGTAGGCTTTGTGTTTGTGTTACTGCAGAGGTGACAACAACCAAAAATACACTCGCTCTGCAGGCTTGAATTATTCAGAGAGTGGAGATGGAGCAGCGGAGGAGGAGGGAGGGGAGTTGCGATGGATGGATGCATGAGAGACGGCGGGGAGAGAAGAGGGAAACTGTATACAGTGAGAATGAATAAAGAGAGGAGAACAAGGAGGGAGAAAAGTTAAGAGAGTTTGGAATTTTCACAAGGACCCCACACACACAGGAAGAGCTGCGACGACAAGACAGAAAGCGCGTATTCACGGAAAACAGAACTTCTGTTCATATCTTATTGAGCTGCAGAATAAAACTCAATACTTTCTAGCATGTAAGCATAAAGAAACAAATAAAATATAAACAAACAAAACTAATATATAAATACAAATGACAGACAAAATCATCCGGTTTTCAAAAACTGCCCCAAAAAACACACCAGCCATTATTTATCTCAAATTTAACATACTCAATGCTTCAAACCCCGTGATATGGATCAAAAGTCATGTTTAATATATTTAAAAGACAATATTTATATTGCTATTTTTCTGTAACGAAATAACAGGTTTTTTGGGTTCCTATGACATATGGAGGGGGCCCTTTGATTCATGGGGCTGGAGTCACTGGACATGGACCTGTCCATGTTAGCTAGCACCATCAGGGTACAGTTGCACTTGGGTTCTGCTGTATCCTGGGGTGTTGTGTCTCCAGCCCTGTGGGGTCAGGGCCTCCTCTGTGTCCATGGTTAGTGACTGGGCCTGGTACGTTGTGCCCACTTCTAGGGTTTAAGTTCTTATGTGTTATGATCTCTTAAAAGTGCTATATAAATAAAACAAATATATATACACTGCCTGGCCAATAAAAAAAGTCGCCACCCGGACTTAGCAAATAGGTACAAGCCTTCTATGGGACAATTACTGCATGGGCGATTATCTTTCAGCTGGCAACAAGTTATTTATCCCCAGCTGATGGAATATGTAGCTTCTCATTCATCAAACAACCATGTGGAAAGACACATCCTGTGGTCGTGGAAAAGATTTTAGTCTGTTTAAGAAGGGTCAAATCATTGGCATGCATTAAGCAGAGAAAATTTCGAAGTAAATTGAAGAAACTACTACAATTGGGTTAAGAACTGTCCAACACATTATTAAAAACTTGAAGGATAATGGGGAACGATCATCTATGAGGAAGGAATGTGGTCTGAAAAAAAAGTGAATGATCGTTATTGGGGATCACTTAAACGTTTTGTCAAACAAAATTGAAGAAAACAACAGCAGAACTCTGGGGTGTGTTTAATAGTGAAAGTAAGAGTATTTCCACAGGCACAATGTGAAGATAACTCAAGGGATTGGGACTGAACAGCTGTGTAGCCGTAAGAAAACCACCAATCAGTAAGGCTAACCAGAAAAAAAGGTTTCAGTTTACTAAGGAGCATAAAGATTGGACTCTGGAGGACCAGAAGGTGGCCACGTAGTCTGATGAGTTCAGATTTACCCTGTTTCAGAGTGATGGCCTCATCAGGGTAAGAAGAGAGGCAGGGGAAGTGGTGCACCCATCATGCCTAGTGCCTACTGTACAAGCCTATGGGGGCAGTGCTATGATCTGGGATTACAGCAGTGGGTCAGGTCTAGGTTCAGCAATACTATGTGCCCTAAGAATGAGGTCAACTGACTACCTGAATATATGGAAATGCCAGGATACATGGGGCTCAAATTGTGAAAGAGTGGTTCAGGGAACATGAGACATCGTTTTCACACATTGATTGGTCACCACAGAGTCCAGACCTTAACCCCACTGAGAATCTTTGGGATGTGCTTGGTGAAAAACTACTGCACCACTGGATGGAAATAAATCTTGTGACATTGCAGAAGCTTATCCAAACAATGCCACAGGAAATGTGTGCTGTAATTAAAGCTAAAGGCAGTCTAATGAAATGTAGAAATTGGAGCGTGTGACCTTTTTTGAGGGGGCAATCTTTTTTTTGGCCAGGCAGTGTATGATGTTTCAGAAAAACGAGAGTAAAGTTGTTGTGGATTTCACCCACTTTTTCAAATGTTGTCATCATATTTGTGGGACTCAGACAGTTTGCAGGAGTTTTTTGACAATATTCATAATTACAGACAATAAATCTTTTAATGTTAGAAGAGTTTCTAGTTTTGTTGCAATAAAGCCACTGTAGAACAACAGAAACTCATTGTTTTTTTATTTTACCCTTTATGTTATTACAGAATAGATATCAACGTATCTTAAAAAGTAAGTACACTGCATACATATATATGTACACATACCTTCTTTTTTCATTTGTGCACACACAAAATGCAACCTTCAATCTATTTCATTGCACGCATGTAGCCTTCACATCACCAATCATTCACACTGAAATTCCATCTGTTTTCCCAATCTGTGTGCAGCTGTGAAGCATGAACATACCTCGTCTCTATGCCCCGTATGGAGAGGGGTGTGTCTGTGTGTGTATGTATATGGAAATCAAAAATGGATACTGGCTTGTGGGGCCACATTAATTCTCTCTAAGCAGGGGAAGTATACACAACCAGTATCCAAAGAGCTCTCTGGTAATGTGCAGGAAGATGTTTTGTAGCACTGTTGGCTCTGCAGGGAAACACTGTGTTAATGCTGCTGTGGATAAACGAGGCCACACATAAATAAAACTGCATCCCCTCTGAGACTTCCTGGAAAGACAGTGCAGGAGAGCAAGACAAACTTTGGACACGCAACGACTTTTGACAGTTTAAAATGAAGTAATTTTAAAAAGTGAAGCCCAGCAGAGAAAAGGTGACTGCTGCTGAAGGAAAGAGAAAATAATTAGTGACTTCCGCTCAGAGCAAAGCACTTAGACGGGAAGGAGAGGTCTGGATATAGGTTGTTCCTGTACGTCTAAGGCAGCTCCTCAGAGTCCCATTACTGCAGGATGTCTCCCCATCAGTGTGTGGAGGAGGAGGAGGAAGACGAGTGGGTATGGGAGTAATGGATTTCAGCCTGGAGATAATGACCCAGAAACCACATGTAGCTTGAGACTACACACATGACGAAGCAACTGT
Source organism: Scarus forsteni (assembly GCA_036419115.1). NCBI lineage: Eukaryota > Metazoa > Chordata > Actinopteri > Labriformes > Labridae > Scarus > Scarus forsteni. Next base: position 4,526,561 of record JAZDUH010000471.1, read on the forward strand.
CACGAACCTATTAGAGAGAACCAGAGGCAGGCTCAAATATGAGGCATCTCAGACTCTCTGGTTGTTTAATGGATAATTGTCACATGGCATGAACAAGGAGGGTTTGTGTGAGGGCCCAATCGATATGGATTTTTGAAGTTGATGCTGAAACTGATATTTGGCACAAAAAAATACAGATTACGATCAATCAGCCAAATAATTAAAAAATAAATATATATATAAATTTTAAAAAATTGTCACAAAACATTTATAACAACGAATATATGAATTACAGGCAAAGTCTTTATTTAACTTTACAACAGAGAGGAATTTTCAAGCACAAAAACATGCAGAAAAGCATCAAACCTCTGGGAAATTCATCACATAACCTTGAAAGAGTCACTCTTTACCTTGTACTTCTTGTCGATGAAATAACAAGGTAGGTAATAGTACAGTTAGAACGGCTTTTAAAAAGTTGTGAACAGGTCATTGTGACCCCCAAATTCCACTGCATGCGAAAGTGCCCCGGCGCACAGCAAAGCGGAGCGCCGTGGTCTTGCTCCGACAGGCAAACCCCACTGAAAGTGGCGCGCTCAGAAGCGCCGTGGTGTGCAGCCCCGTAGGGGGAGGGCTGATCCCCGGAGAGCTACAGGCTCTCATGAGAATAGCGATGTCACACGCTCATAAAACATGTTATAGACTGAGAAAAGAAATAAACAATACCTCACTTCGCTTCTCTAAGGTCCCTTTGCTGGTCCCAACCACACAGCTTCGTGAATTATTCAACTTCTATCCACCTATATCCGCGTAGAAAAGATGTATGGTGTCATGTGTACAATGTTATATATTTCTGTAGCTCTGTAACTCACTTTTCTTCGTCCATGGTGTCGTGTTGCCTCTGGGACCCTCTGACCGACTGCTGACCTGATCCTCTTGACTCCGGTATTGACGCAATGACAAATAATTGAGGAAAATTACGTGCAAGAGTTTGTGCATTGTGTTTTATTTTGAAACTTCCAGTTACTCCACACAGTGACTTCCTGTCTGGTGCTTACTTAACGACAGTGAATTTACGAGGTTTGGAAGCGGCCGCGCAGAAAATATACCTGAAGTGTATCTCTCACGCCTTGGCGCACGCCGGCGCTTCAGCAACGCGGCGAGGCATGGCGCTTTTGCGTGCAGTGGAATTTGCCCGATAGACTACAATGGGAGCAAAGTGCTCCCCAGTACATTTCAAGGATGCTGCGCGGCGCTTTCGCATCCGGTGGAATTTGGGGGTGAGAGGAAAGCAACGTCATCCTTTTCTTATGCCTCATTCTTCTACTCTTCAACTTTCAAGAGCAAAAAACTTTCAAGTACAAAATTAAATTTGGAGCAAAACTGCAGTCAATTTTTGCAAAATAAAATAAATAACATTATTTGAAATGTAAATGTATAGATGAGTTATGAACTTTATCTCATCACATCTGCCTTTTAGTCCCAGCGTCCTCATTAGTGCATCAGAAGTAGGCTTTGAGGAAGCTATGCCAATGCAAGCATAGTTTGCTCGCTAGCTAGTTAGCTCAACCACAGCGTCTGGGACAAGCGGGTGAAGCCAGGTTTTCATAATAATCATCACAGAACAGTTAAGAATAAATTGAAATCCCGCCATAAGAAGGTCAAATTTGTTCATTTTGTGAACAACAGATGTTTCGTTGGATAGCAAAATGTTCAGCAGTGCTAGGCTGTGAGGCTGCTTCCATAGCTGAGCAGAGAGCCTGGTGGTCTCGCTGTGTCCAGTGGTATATTGTGTGAGGGCTGAAAGCCACTCGTTATATCGGACTTGCAGGCCAAAATAACATTAAGCAACTCCGTGTGAATGTAGGGTTTTACTCCATACACTCCATCTGCCATCTTCCGCAGCGTCATCACTTTGTGCAGCTTGGACACAGAACAGCGTTTACTGTTTTATAAGAAAGTAATAATATATCGGCATTACGGCAGAAAAACTCTAGCCAATGCTGAATACTTTAACAAGGGCTGTAATCAGCCGATTTAATTGGCCAGCCGATCTATTGGTCAGGCCTGTTTGAACCTCTGTGTCAAACTGATATTCTGAGGCTTTAAGCTGTCGATCAATAAGTCAGGTCACATGAGCTGATCATGGAAGAAGAAAGTTAAACATGTGAGATCTGTTGGACATTTGTGGCAGCATTTCTTGTTTCAAACTCTTTTTTGCACAGCTCAGTCAGAGTACTATAAAGCAGGAAGAGGTGGTGCTATGAGAAAGACGACAGTGAGACGGAAGTGAGTGATGATAGATGCTTAGAGCTTCAGTAGCAGATTTATCAGATCTGAACCACATCTCTTTGTTAAATAAAAAACAGACAACAGTGCTACAACCTCTTCTATAGAAAGGATATTTTCTCTTCACATCTGACATGTTTTGGTGAGAGTTTTTTCCATGAAGTGGCTTATGCTCAGTCAGTACATAAGTAGGAGGCAGCAGTGCCTGCCCACTGGCAGAAGATTATCTAATCACCTGCTGGACATGCATTTGATAGGTTCAGGCCATTCCTAAACACTTTCTATGGGCTCTTTCCCGGATTGACAAGTGAAATATATTGAATGGCTGGTGATGACAACAGCAGGAACTAAGCATTGTTGTCATTAGTAACTTTAATGTTATTTTGGTTTTAGAAAATATAATTTTTTTACATGACTAGACTCAGAAAATTATTTAGCAACAGTGATATAATGCTGTTAACTTAGTTACTGGCCAATATTAATCACTAACTAAAGGCAACAACAATAATTATTCATCCAAGCCTCTCTCTTCTCGCCTGTTTGTCAGGGTTCTGCCTGTTACCTCTAAAAATATAACCACTGCTATCATTCAACCATCGTCATTAATTCTCATTCGTTTTATGACATTAAGTTAGTATTTGACTATTTTGGGTGTGGGTGTGCTGATGGGATCGATGTGAGGGCGATTTGATACACGTGAGCTGTTGTTTATATCTAATGTGATGAGTCACTTGTATTGATCAGTGTTTTGAGTTGGTGTTTGAATCCCTGAAAAAGAGATGATTCACCGTAAGGGGCCATTTATCACCAAATTCAGTGAATTTACTCTGACGTGTCCTTTTCCTGAAGCCACATAGCATTTAGAAGCAAATTATGAGAAGTGATAGCAATCCTAAATTCCTTTTTATGTATGCAATAGCTGCCTATCTAACAAGCTAGACACCATCCAAAGTGGGACTGTGATTAAAATTAAGCCAACAAGCTAATTGTACAGGAGAATAAGGGTGCAAATTTAGATAAAAAATGTCGCTGAAAACATTAAATCCTCTTCAACACAGGTTTAAAGTGCTTGAAATGTGGAAAGAAAAATCCTAGAAGCACCCTGCCTGAATTGCATCCAGAATCATAGGATCAAAACACTGACCCAAAACATTGACCTGTGACCAATCTAATCAAGTCACGCTTTGAAGATCACGCTTTTTAAATCATGTTTTCTATGTGTATGTGTGTGTGTATGTGCTGGGGTGGACTTTAAATGGGGGTGGTGGGGGGAAGGGGCTGTTTTTAACATGTAGCATTTTGTGCTGCTTTTTAATGTATGAGAAGTGCTTTATACATTAAGTGTGATTTGATTTGATTTGGGTAGAAATAGACATTGGTGCAAAGTTAAATAGATGAAATCCTTGAGGTTTCCTTTTCCCAGACAAAGGATGCAGACATTAATTTATTGTTAGACCAGAGCTGACATTCAGACATTCAGATAAAAATCCCTTCAAGAAATCTTGAGTGGTCTCTTATTTATCCTTGGGCTGGCGAGGAAGGACATTTGGACAAAATTAAAAGAACACGTCACAGCATTTTTAAGATTCTGCTTTCAGAAGTAAAGACAGGGGATCAAGCATCCATGACAGTTGAGCTATGCCCCCCAAAAAACTCCTCAATTCATCCTTAGATAATCCATATTTAGCTTGGTTCATTTATTTGTTTTTGATGATTGATACAGCATGTCCACAATAGTTAATTTTCCAGAAAATTAGTTTTCATGTTCTGAAACAGCTGTATTCTCTCTGAGATGCTCCTTCAGAGCTCTTGCCCCTTTTAGCCCATGTGGGCCCGGTCCACTCTGACTGGCTGACCTGTCCTCTTTGTGGTTATTGGTCAGTTCAGTGCTGCTCAGCACCACGCAGTCAACAAGCATGTATTTAATCTCTGTTCTGAACTGGGTTTGCCAGCCAATGGCCTTAAATATCCACTTAACTGTTACTTAGTTTCCTTCATAAGGAAGTTGATATTGTTTAAAAGCTCTGCATGTTGCAACCTGTTTACTTAATTTTTCATGCTCATTTTCATTTATTTTCATTTTAGTTGTACTTATACTATCTCTATTTTTATTTTAATTAATTTAATTTTGATCTTATCTTAAACTGCTGACCAAACAATAGTCAGATGTCAAATTGCTAGGTTTACTCAGGGGAGTGGGTGTACAAGCTGTTTCAAGCTGCTGCTGGTGCCATAAAGAAGGGGAGAGGGAGAAGTCAGGATACTTAAGATTTTTGTCTTGTGCATAGAAGAGCCTGGTCATGCAGGGGATACATGGAAACACAAAAAGGGCATTTAAAACTTAAAAATCTTAAGATGCGCTCTTGACATTAGCCAGCAAACGATGAACATTAAACGAATGACCAGTGACCTTCAAAATCTTCACAGCCAACTTTAAACCGGAGTTGATGGGTTTTCCAAGTTTGAAGAAAATTCTCTTAAAACTTTCTTAAGACAATCAGTACAAAATCAAGGAAGGGAACCAGAGCCAGAGCAGTGTTGATCTTTGACCAGAGGCCTATTTAGCTTCTTCTTTAGTCAAAGTAGACATCTGTGCAAAGGATGAAAAAGACCTTTAAGTATCACCGAGCTATCTGTTTTATGAGAGGCCCAGGAAGACGGATAGCTCAAAACATAATGCCTCCAGCAGCAAGGTAGAAAGTTCACAGAGCATCATCATCAATCCTACAAAACCCCCGCAAATATCAGATAAGCACCTCTTTCCCCACACACTCTGCAAACAGTTGTTTGGAAAGAAAAGGTAGCTTTTTGAAACATGTTGCCTCTTGCTTTACAGCCCCTGTCAAAATGTTCTTGCTGTATATTTCACAATGAGCACCAGATAAAAGTTACTCAGAGCTGCAGGGCTATTGTGACAGAAGCTCCTGTTCAAGGGGCATCATGGTGTTTTAAGACTTTCAGTACACAGTTTTAAGTGACATTACAGAAGGGGGAATGGTACGAGACCAAGAGCAGAAAAAACTGTGTTGTCTTTTGAGCACTCTGTGTTTACTTCTTGTTTTTTCTTTTGAGACAAAAATACTGAAATATTCATCTGTTACATGCTTAACAAAGTGAAACAGTGGTTTGAGGAGAAAGAAGTGCTCTAGAGCAAGCAAACTGAGCGATGAGTCATGTCAGGTACACGGTCGTCTCCAACCCAAACAGAAGCGTATTGAACTGAGCAGGGGTGCATTACAGTGCTCCCAAAATAAACTTTTTATAGTGTGATTTATGTATTAAAGATGTCATCATGACGGGAGAATGGATGTTTTAAGCTAGCACAAGCTCAGACCGTACGTGTTCCACAAAACAATAAAGATCAACTTCCTTCATGAGGAGCTCAAAGAAAGTTAAAAGAAACACCTGAAGAGGAGTCAATGCCCCTCATTTATCACACTCAATAATCAGCAAATCACATGGCATTATCATAATGCATTTCGGAGCACAGACATGAAGAACACAAACTACTGAAGCTCAGACTGGGGAAAATGTGATATATGCACTTTGAATGTGGCATGATTGTTGGGGTCAGATGGACTATCTGAATATTTAAGAAATTGCTGGTTAACTGGAGTTTATACACAATGGTCTGAAAAAGAGAAAAATATCCAGCTAGCAACAGCTCTCTTAGCAAAAACACCTGGATAATAGAGGAAAATGAGTAGACTGGTTTGAGTTGATAAAAAGGCAACAGTGATCCTGAATTACCCCATAGTCTGCCCGTAGAGCATCAAGTCTGAACTGCAGGTTTACTCCATTTAATGGCGTATATTCATGCTCATTGGAGGAGTATTTGAAGCCCTGTGCTGAAGAACTCGAACATGAAAGCTTGAAATATCTAAGATCACAAGAGAAGCATAATTTTACAAATGATTGTGAGTTTACTATATAACAGAAACAGTAACATGTAAACCAGTTATGTTCCTGCCTGATGTATAATTGCTGTCAAAATCAATATTATTTTTATTGTATTCTGTATTTCCAAATGACCCACATGCTCTGAGCACTCATTTTCCTGTTTTGGGTCTATTTATGAGTTGAAACAGCTCCTGTGCATCTCCAGCAAACCAGAAGCTGCAGTGCAGATATGTTCTGTGGAAGGATGGAGGCTCATGTAACATTTTAGATTAAAAAAAAGTCAACAATAACACCTAATGAGAGTTAAAGTGCCAATTCTCCAAAAAGAGTGGGTATGGACCCATACAGACACTTAAAAAGTGCTAATATGAACTCTGATGGTGTAAATTTGTCGATGAAGAATTTGCTGTCACATATTCCTGCTAGTGATTCTCAATGTAAATAATCTGGTTTGATCTTTACACCTGATGTCTTTTTTTTCTCCTCTAGTCATTTCATTCAACATTGCACTTACCAGTAGCCATGTTGAGTTTGAGGGTACATCTAGAATGATCTAAGTGAAGACTGACAACACTGAAAGAACCAGATAAACCATTTACTACCTCCACCAAGGAGGTTATGTTTTTTACTGGGGTATGTTTGTCTGTTTGTTACTCAAAAGCTACTGGACAGATTTTGCTGAAATGTTTTAAGAGACATTGGTAATGGCCCAACTTACAAAGATTTTGGTAGTGGCACATATATTTGTCTGGATGCAAAGGAATTCTCCAAATAAGAAAAATTCTCATAATTAAGCATTGGCCAGAATAAAAAAACCTACCTCTGCCATTTTTAAAAGGATTTTCTTCCAATTTTACAGAATAAAATGGGGCCAATGTCTCTATCATCAAGGTAAATTTCATCTGGATCCGATCCAGACTGACGTAAAAAAAACTGAACTTAATAATTTGGAAATCCCATTGATGACATTCAATAATCCACAAGATCAAAATATTAAGTTTTGTTCCCAAAACTTGTGTTCATACAGGATAAAGACCTCCTCTGATTGGTCCAGATCCTGGCACTATGCTGAATCTGGTGATCCAGAATTGTATCTTTTTCAGAGGTTGTGGAAAAGCCACTCAACTGAGCTGCTTGGCGGAGGTCTGTGCTCTCTGAGTGCTTCTCTGGTCTCATTTGAAGATATATCAGAATATTTTGATACAAAAGTTTCCGTAAACGTGTGTACGCTACATATTTTTCATACATATTTTTTTACTAACTCTTACAATTTACTTCAATGGTGCAGTGTGACAGCAGTGTAATGAGATTTTGCTGTATCGAGAATCTACAGAAACTTTTGCTACTTTACGTGTTAGAGTTACCAGAAGCTGGTGGATCTGTAGGTCTTTAATCCCGGATCAATAACAAACCATTCTTTTTATTATTCTCCACTGTAGTTTCCTAAAGACTGAGCAGACAGGCCTGTTAATTCCATGTGAGCTGAGCTGACGGAGCAGCGGAGTGTTTGTCAGAGGACATTAACTCAGAGAGAATTAGGTTTCACGTCTACTGTGGTCCATTAGTGCTTTTAAGTGACTGCTGGAGGAGAGGAAGGAAGGAGATGTGTCTGTGTGAGAGTCTGTGTGTCAGTTAATATGTGCGCACGTACAAAACCTGCACATACTAAACATGCTTGTGGGCATGTTATGTGTGCAGGATGCATGTTTGTTCATGGATGAAAAAAGCAAATGCTCTGTGTGTCAGCGAGGTCAGAGGAGTGCTTTTCTGACCTCAGGGCTGCATGAATAACAAATTTAAATGGATGAAATAAGTGAGTTATGCCCTTGGTAATGTTTTTTACAAGTCTTTTGTTTGTTTGTTTGCTTGTTTGTCTTACATATTTGAAGTATTTTCTATTTTGAAATGTTTGTTTTTATACATTACTTAGAGGAAGTATACATAAAGATACAGAAGTTGTCGCAACTGCATTGTAACACTTGATGGCAAAAAGACATTGTATCTACTTTTCATGACATACCATGTATGAAGCAGAAGTGCTCCAAGAGCAGACACCTCCACCAAGGCATTTCCAACCTTGCTATTGCTAATAATGGGAAAAACTGCCCTTTATTTCAGAGCGAGAGCTCATCACTGCTCCAGTAAGGAGATTAAGAGCTCCTATTCAAATCAAGTGTCCAACCTTTTGTCATCAAGGGCCACATAACGACATATTTATTGATGATAGGTCCACTTTAAAATAATCAAAACCGACATTTATGCCCTCTAATTGAAGTAATTTTACTCATGTCGATTATTTTGATTATTTTCCCTGTGCAAGTCACATGACTGCTCCCCCTCTATACAGTCTGCATTCACTTCCGCCAAGAGCGAAGGACGCGCTGCCAACATGGAGGAGACAAGCACCAATCAATCAGAGGACCTTATATCCAAGAAAAACGTTGTCTCCATTGTTTGGGCACATTTTAGATCGTTTCAGCACAGCGTAACAATTGCAATAGTAACTGAAGTAAGAGCTTCAATTAATTGTGATAATGAGATTAGGTAATGTTGCCCAGACCTGCTTATACTACATTCTAATGCTAAATTTATGCTGGTATGATGGTAAAAGTTAGATCTAGAACATGCAGTGAAGCATCGGTTCAATATTACGGCCCCCATCTGTGGAACAGTCTACCTGATGACCTGAGGGCAGCACTTACTGTTCATATTTTTCAAGGCAAACTTAAGACCTACCGTTTTAGTCTGGCTTTCAGCTGAATTTCATTTTACCCTTTTAATCTGCATTATATGGGGTTTACTCCATTTAAGTTACAGAGTTACTATTTTATGTTTAACCACTTTTTTACCACTTCATATTTATTGTTGTTTGGTTTTAAGACTGTTTTATCTTAATCAACTTTAAGCATTTTATTACCTTTGTCATATCTTATCATGTTGATATTTATTTATTTATTTAGTCAGTTTAATCGTAGCTCCTGTGTTTCCTCATTTGTAATTCAAGATAGTGTTTCCTCAGTCCTCTGTGGATTCCTGAAGAGTCCTGACTTAGTCCTTGTGCGTGTGTGTGTGCTTGGGTTTGTGTGTGCGTGTGAGTGGCTGTCTGTGTTAAAGGTGGGCTGGGAGGATGGGTGGGGTTTTCTGTTTTCGCCCATATCCACTGACTTTTATCTGCCTATTTATTTTGATGTATAGCACTTTGTGATACATTTATATACATATAAATGTACATATATATACATAAAAAGTGCTTTATAAATAATGTTTGATTGATTGATTGATTGATTGATGATAGGATACAAATGTGCACTTATCATGGAATGAGACTCTCACCTTGTGATGAGAGCTTAAGTTTAATTCCTACCTGAGGCCCCCATGTCATCTCTTACTTTCTTTCCCCCTTTCCAAGTCTTTAAACTGTCTGCAAAAAGCCCAAATATATCTTTAAAACAATAAGAAGAGAAAAAATTGTACCAGCAATCTTAGGCTTGATAAAAATGTTTCTGCTATATTGTATATCCTAAACTGTGCATGGGATTTAACTGGCTTATCGAGTTTAAATTACATTTGTCATACTCTTCTGTAACGCCCTTACCTCAATATGAGAAAGCAAATCACATTCCCTCTAGGTTCAGAAAGTTGGACTCTGACTGTAAGTTGAACAATGATCTATTTATTACCCAACAATTATTATTTTGCAGTGCATGGAATAAAGAAAAGAACAAAAATAGAGCTCTTTCAAATAAAAAAATAAAAAATAAAATAAAAATGAAAAAAGTTCAAGGGAAGCGTCCTTCTATGTCAGAAGGTGGGGTTCAATCCTGTGTTTTGTCATATGTTCGTTCGTTCGTTCTACTACCCGGGTAGATTTTGTGGTGTGTGTTCTTATCTGTGTCAAAGGGGAGTGAGTAGATGACTGTGGTCTTCGGAGTGGATCCCGATCTCTGTCCGTTGTCGATCGCCTGGCTCGCCACTGAACCGCCGAAGGTTCAGAATCGTACTGATCAGTCTCTGGTCCAGCAAAAAACCAATCGGAGTCCAACAGAGGGCTTACACAGTTGATGCAGCTCCTCTCTTTCTCTCAATGACTCACAAGGCTTTCTCCCAAGTTTGTCAGTTCGTTCAACAAGTAGCACGTCTGGCCAGCGTTTTGTGCGAGTCTCTGCATGAGCAGGCTCTGCGTGATTGTAAACATGACTACAGGGCTGGTGCGCCACCTTGTGGTGGGGCACTGTAACTCTCTTAAATGACATAAATGGCTCTGGTACCCATGTGGGTTACACCCTCCCCTCTTGAATCTGCATGAGTCCCTTCATGAGCTGACCTCTGGTTCACATGGAGGTTATCATACTTGCTAATGGTGTCTAGTGCTTGGTTAAAGCTCTGTAAAACACTCTGTGCAAAAGACGTCAAGGGTTTCCCTAAGTGAATGTAGTGAAAACGGTCAGGGGGTTGTCGTGACCTTTCTGACCTCCGTAGGGGGTCATTTAAGTTTCCATCTGTCACAGTTTCACTTTCAGTTGGTTTGTCAGACAGTTCAGATGCTTGAGTGCAGCTTGGCTCAGCACTGTGTAGGACCTCCACAGTTTCTCCACGTGCAGGGTTCTCCTCCTCATCGGTTCTATTTGTCATGTTCGGTTCCTTTCCATTTGCCATATATGTGTCATTCGTCATATCCGGTTTGTTAGTCTCATCCGTTTCGTTTGTCATATCCGGGTTGTTGGTCACATCTGTTTCGTTTGTCATATCCGGGTTGTTGGTCGCATCTGTTTCGTTTGTCATATCCGGTTCTTTTTCTTTTGTCACGTCCATTTGTGTACTATCCTCTCCCGCAGAAGGCCACTCACCATTTACCTCCGGCCCCTCTCCTTCTACCAACTCAGGGGATGTTTCAGTAGATTCAGCAGGAGCATTGTTGTCATCAAGACCATCCTGGAGCTGTGAGGTCAAGGAACCAGATGGCATGGCTAGCAAGGCTCCATCCTCTGGATTTGCATTGGTTTGCTGCCCCCTCGGAATTTCACACACCTGAATGAACCGTTCTTCAGGAGCAAAGGAAGACTCGGCAGGATAGGTGAAAAAGCCGTCCTCAGATTCTGAGAGTTCCTCTAAGAGTTGAGGGTGACTCTGTCTAGTTCTCGGCCTGCGGACCTTAGGTTTGGCTGGTTCGGTTTCCTCCTCTTCAGACAGGTCACCACAAGGAAGCAGCAGGTCCCTATGTAGAGTTCGGATGGGACCATCACCGCTGACGGACTGTACTTTGTACACAGGTAGGTCTCCCACTCTTTCCAGAACCTTGTACCTAGTGGACTCCCACTTGTCAGCAAGCTTGTGTTTGCTCCGGAATCTCAGATTTCTCGCCAAAACTTGATCTCCTCTCTCTAGAGTTGACTCTCGCACTGCCTTGTCAAAGCGGCGTTTGTTCCGATCAGCGACCTTTTGTGAGTTCCTGGTGGCAATTTGATAACTCTCCTCCAGGCGTGCTTTCAGGTGTTTCACATATTGAGAATGGGATTTGGGAGAGCCATCTTTCACAGGTAAGCGGAAGGCAATGTCCACAGGTAATCGAGGCTGACGCCCAAACATCAATTCGTATGGACTGAAACCTGTGACATCGCTCTTGGTGCAGTTATAGGCATGGGTAAGTGGTTTTACATAATCTCGCCAATGGCTTTTCTCTTTGTCCTTTAAGGTTCCCAACATGCCTAAAAGGGTTCGATTGAACCTCTCTACGGGATTTCCTCTTGGGTGATAGGGCGTTGTGCGCACCTTAGTGATGCCTGCTAGCACGCAGAGTTCTTTGATGAGTTGGGATTCAAAATCCCTGCCCTGATCACTCAGCAGCCGCTCTGGAAAGCCGTAGTGTACAAAGAACTGCTCCCAAAGGGTTTTGGCGACCGTTGTAGCCTTCTGGTCCTTGGTCGGTATAGCAACTGCGTATTTAGTAAAATGGTCTGTGATGACCAAGATGTCTTTGGTATTGTGACTGTCTGGCTCTAGGGACAAGTAGTCAATGCACACCAATTCCATTTGAGTAGTCTGGATATTCACAAGAGGCGCTGATCTTTCTGGCTGTGTCTTCCTTCTGACACAACGCCCGCATGACTTAATCTTTTTCTCCACATCTACAGCCATTTTCGGCCAATAGAATCTTGTTCTAACCAAGTCCAGGGTCCTCTCCAAACCCATATGTCCCATATCCTCATGTAAGGACTTGAGAATGGAAGCATGAAAAGACTTGGGAGCAACAAACTGGTAAGTCACATCATCTCCTGATTGACGTGTTCTGTACAAAAGACCATTCCTCATCTCCAACCTTTTCCTTTCCTTGAGCATCAGCTTGAGCTCCAATGAGTCGGGAACTATATTGGCTTCATCCCCGGCCTCCAAGGCTTGGACAACCTGTCCAATGATTGGGTCGGATCCTTGATGTTCTCGGAGCTCTTCTGGACTATAGGTGGGTAGGGGAGAACAACCTAGCATGTCATCATTTTCATAGGTGTCTGGAACCGCATTAGGGTGGATAGCAAGGGATTCGACCAAGGTGAGGGAAGGTAGGTCGTCGTCTGCCTTGCTTAAAAGATGGTGTTGACACAAGACAGCGACTGCATCTACAGGTAAGTCTTGCTGGTCGGGAGACGAAAAAAGATGGTGCGAAGTGAACCTTTTGATTCGCTCCTTCTCCTCAAGGGATGCGTGGTCGTCCGCCATACTGTCGTGTGGCCGCCTAGAAAGGCCGTCGGCGTCCTGGTTGCTCTTCCCAGCACGGTACCTGATGTTGAAGTCGAAGGTCGAGAGAGCAGCTAGCCAACGATAACTGGCAGCATCCAGTTTGGCTGACTTCAGAACGTACGTCAAGGGGTTGTTGTCTGTTATGACAGTGAATGTGTTTCCATAGAGATAGTCATGGAACTTTTCCACGATCGACCACTTAAGAGCCAGGAATTCGAGCTTATGGGCGGGGTATCGCTTTTCACTAGATGAAAGACCTCTGCTCGCATAAGCAATGACTCGCATTTCGCCTTCCTGTTCTTGGTACAGGGCAGCTCCTAGACCTGAAGTGCTGGCGTCGGTGTGGAGTACATATGGTAGTTTTGGGTCAGCGAAACCGAGGACTGGTGCAGACGTGAGTTTTTCGATTATGGTGTCAAACGCCCTTTGACATTCGGGCGTCCATCGTTCATTAAAGGGCTCTTTGGGGTTGAAGTACCCTCTCAGGCTGGATGTCCTTTGGCCCTTCCGATGAGGTGGGTAGCCGCCAGTAAGATCATTCAAGGGTTTGACTATTTTTGAATAGTCTTGGACAAAACGGCGGTAATACCCATAAAGCCCAAAAGGACTTGAGCTCACCCAGGGTTTGGGGTCTAGGCCAGGTGTGGAGAGCACTGACTTTGTCTGGGTCAGTCTCTACCCCTCTGCTGGAGACGATGTGGCCCAGATACCGCACAGAGCTCTGGAAGAAATGGCATTTTTTGGGTGAGAGTTTCAGGCCATTCTCTCTCAACTGCTGAAGGACATGCTTAAGCCGGATCTCGTGCTCCTCTAGCGTGCTGGAAAACACAATGATGTCATCTAAAAACACCAGTACTTCCTTCAGATTGATGCTACCCATGACCCTCTCCATCAACCGCTGGAAAGTACTGGGGGCATTTGTAATGCCTTGGGGCATGCGGTTGAATTCATAAAACCCCAACGGGCACACGAAAGCAGTCTTGGGCTTATCACGTTCCTCCATCTCAATCTGGTAATATCCAGATTTTAGGTCCATTACTGAAAACCATCTGGACCCGGCCAGAACTGAAAAGGCTTCCTCGAGATTGGGCAATGCGTAGGCGTCTCTGATTGTCAGCAGATTCAACTTGCGATAATCAATGCAAAGACGGACCTCTCCATTTTTTTTACGAACTACTACTATTGGGGAGGCGTAAGGGGACTCCGACTCACGGATCACCCCTGCGTCTAGCAGTGTTTGCAAATGCTTTCTCACAGCTTCGTAGTCGTTTGGGTGGATTGGTCGGGGTCTTTGCTTGAATGGTGTGTCATCTTTCAGATTTATATGGTGTTTCACCCTGGTTGCATGCCCAAAATCAGTGTCATTGCAGGCAAAAACATCACGATACTCACACAAACTGCTTCTTATTCTGTCTTTCCACTCTTTTGAAAGGGGCGAGTCACCAAAGTCAACAGTGAAGCTTGACTGATCTGGGCTCTTAGCTGGTTTTGGGATGCCAGCACAACATTTCACAGTGTCAGTGGGTTTGTCTGAATCAGGTAAGTTGTCATAGATCTCTTCGGGGGTGTGAAGCTCAGCAATGACACAATTTGAAGGAAGTGTGATATCATGCTCATTCTCATTTCTTACCCACAATGGTAGTTTGTGGAGGCGGTGTTTGGGCAGGGTGACGAGGCAGCACTCTACAAACACACCACCAGGTAAGGCAGAGGATTCGGGTTGCTCGACTATAGCACAGTCACTATGGGTGGCAGCTCTCACATACCCTTCTAAACAGACTCTCTCTTTGGCAGGTATGACTTGCTGCACTTTGCCTTTTAGAGTTGCTAACCCTATTCTTCCTGTAGAGTTAACCTTGTTTCTAAGTTTGAGTACCGAAGGATTTGTCTGTAACCATAGACAGAGGGCAAGTCATTTGGGTTCTTATCAGCACAGTGTTCCTCGTATAAAATGTCTAGTGCATTTGTGCCAATGAGTACAGGTAAGTCACCATTACTAAGGCGGTCTGGTACCACTAAGGCTAAAGTCGAAATTTCGGGCTCAGCATCAACAATCTCTTTTGGGAACTTGAGGGTGATGGGTATATAGCCTAAATAGGGGACATTTTCACCATTGGCACCTTCAATATCTAGGGCTTGGAAGGGCTGGATGTGGTGCTCTGGCAGGTGAGTTTTGGAAAAAGAAGCAGTTACTGTGGTCACCTGGGACCCTGAATCAAGGAGACACCTAGTATCAACTCCTGACACACTGACATCCGCTATACATTTCCGTCCTACGAGCCCTCGTGGAAGCTTCACTTGGTGCTCTACTTTGTGGGATTTGATGGATGCTTTTGTCATAGGTTTTGAATTGGGACTGTGATTCTCAGCTCCAGTTCCTGGTAGTCCCTCAGCAGGAACTGCATTCAGTTTAAACTTTGTTCCCAGGCTTCTTGTCTTTGCTTAAGCTCTTTGCGCTTCTTCTCTACTAACTCAGGATTTGCCACATTGTTACAGGAAGGCGCGATGTGGCCGTCCTCACCACACCTGAAGCAATACCATGGACGGGGCTTCTTGTTGGCAAGCTTTGGTTCTGGAAAATGTGAGGGATTTTCTTCAACAGGGGCTTTGGGCTTAGCCTTTTGTTTCTTACCTGGCTTAGCAGACACTTGGCTTGAGCTTAAGGATGCTTTCAGAGAAGCTATTTGGGCTTGTAGCTTCGCCATTTGTTTTTCAAGGGTTTGTGGGTCATAGGGGGCAGCTGCTGCTATATCGTTATCAGTGGTATAGTCTTCCACTGAGAGGGTGTTTGACTGGACTTTTGCTCTGTTAGCCCCAAGGTGCTGCTTCATTCTGCTGGACTTAGCAGCTTGTCTGTCCTCCTCAGAACGCACCCAAAGGAGTAACTCTGAAAAGGGGGGTGGGTTATTCTTCTTCTGTTCAAGCTGAAGACTGGTAAGAAGACCATTATTCCAGCATCCTCTACAGAACTGTTTAAGCAGCTGGCGGTCTGAATCACTAGCAGCTAAACCACCTCTTTTAATGACCTTGCTCAAGGTTGTCTGCAAGCGCTGCAAATAGCCAGAGGGCTTTTCTCCAGGGTCTTGGTTTGTGTTTAAGAACTTTGCAAAAAGCTCATCACCGTCATCAATGATACCATAAGCAGAGTCGAGTAATGCAAGATATTCGTGGGGAGAAGCGTTGGGCCCAAGATGTTTGATAATGGTGGCAGCAGGCGGAAAAAGGCTCTCAACCATTTTCCTGGTTGTATGTGTGGCAGACATGGCAGGGTCTGCTAGGAAAAACTCAACGTTGCTGCGCCACGTGTCATAATCAGACTCTGAATTGGGACAGGGGATTCTCCCTGAGAAGGGTCTGAGTCGAGTGTTGCCATGGTAATGGGAAGGGAGATCACTGTTCTTGATGACATGCTCAACCACTACTTTTTGTATCTCTGGGGTGGAGAGATGCTCAGAGGGTAAGTACTGGGTCGGGTTCCTAGGTGGATCACGACACGTTGCACTTACCTCGAGTGGGGGTGCACTGCGTTCATGAGAGTGGGTCTGACTGTCTCCTATATTAACAGGATTTCCATCTGCCATGTGTGTGGGGCTTACACTCTGAGAATCATGTCCGATCCCTGATGCATCTGGTTCAGTTGTCTTAGGTTTGGTGGACTCTTGAATCCTAGCTAGTTCGTCAAGCAAAACTTTTTCAAAATCTGCTCCACTTAGCTTAGCAACATCCTTTAGTTCACTTAGGTAAGTCTGAGTTAAGGTTGAACCTCTGTCTGCTGTGTACAGCTCAGATAAGAGCTCAATGTGGTGGACAATGTTTGGATCACTGGAGGGTCTATCTACAGGTAAGACATTCTTAAGGTACTCAATAGCTCCACCTGCGCTATATTCCACTATAGCTGTGTGTTGAAACTTAGCTTCACTGCTGGTAATTTTAATTACCCTCTCAATCTTACCATATTGTCCCAAGTAGTCAGCTACTTCATTATCTACATCACTACCGGTTATACCACTTACAAGCAGTGAATTAGACACTTTAACATTTTCAGATGTAATTGTATCCATGTTTGTATTGTCACCACAGTCTTATGCAAGTTAAATCACGTCAATTTTCACAGAAAAATGTAATAAAATGTCACACTGCTCAACCTCACACTCAAAGGATTTAACCCAACTCCTGGCTGGGCTCGCCAAGTTTGATGTAACGCCCTTACCTCAATATGAGAAAGCAAATCACATTCCCTCTAGGTTCAGAAAGTTGGACTCT
Organism: Scarus forsteni; assembly: GCA_036419115.1. Taxonomy (NCBI): domain Eukaryota; kingdom Metazoa; phylum Chordata; class Actinopteri; order Labriformes; family Labridae; genus Scarus; species Scarus forsteni. The sequence continues at coordinate 4,543,721 of JAZDUH010000471.1, forward strand.
GACTGTAAGTTGAACAATGATCTATTTATTACCCAACAATTATTATTTTGCAGTGCATGGAATAAAGAAAAGAACAAAAATAGAGCTCTTTCAAATAAAAAAATAAAAAATAAAATAAAAATGAAAAAGTTCAAGGGAAGCGTCCTTCTATGTCAGAAGGTGGGGTTCAATCCTGTGTTTTGTCATATGTTCGTTCGTTCGTTCTACTACCCGGGTAGATTTTGTGGTGTGTGTTCTTATCTGTGTCAAAGGGGAGTGAGTAGATGACTGTGGTCTTCGGAGTGGATCCCGATCTCTGTCCGTTGTCGATCGCCTGGCTCGCCACTGAACCGCCGAAGGTTCAGAATCGTACTGATCAGTCTCTGGTCCAGCAAAAAAACCAATCGGAGTCCAACAGAGGGCTTACACAGTTGATGCAGCTCCTCTCTTTCTCTCAATGACTCACAAGGCTTTCTCCCAAGTTTGTCAGTTCGTTCAACAAGTAGCACGTCTGGCCAGCATTTTGTGCGAGTCTCTGCATGAGCAGGCTCCGCGTGATTGTAAACATGACTACAGGGCTGGTGCGCCACCTTGTGGTGGGGCACTGTAACTCTCTTAAATGACATAAATGGCTCTGGTACCCATGTGGGTTACACTTCATTTTCCTTTATTTTTATAATTTGTTGATTTTTTGAAAATGAAAGGAGGGCCTAGTTGATCAAGCTAGAGGGCCATGTGTGGCCCCTGGAGTGCTCGTTGACTGGCAAGCAAGTGCCATCCAGGCCCATTACAGGCTATGCAGCTGCCAGTGAGCTGTCTATGAGTGTTTAAAGGATAAGTTTGGTTTCTGCAGCTTTCACATTGTTTATAGAATGAAGTAGAACAATATACTCACCCAGAAGGCTTTCCTGATCCAAACAGTGCTTCGAGAGATATTTAGATCCAAAATCGAGCAGCGGACATCCGTATAATGGTAGCACATAGGGCATACAGCGCCGCTCCTAAAACTGCATTAATCATCCAAAAACTCATTAGTTTCACCAATATTCCATCATGGTCTGCTCACGCTACTCCTCCATTACAGTCTGTGTCGTTCCAGACATGTTTTTGTAACTGTGCCGACCTCTGGACTGAAGAAGAAGAGCACTTGCCTCCGCGCCTGCGCAGTGCGGCTTGTTGTTTCAGGGGAAGACAGCCGGCTACACAACGACTTTCTTCTTCCAGTTTTGTGCAAAATGGACAAATATCTATCTGATTAAGATGTTGTGGAGGACGACTTTGAATATGATGGGTGTCCTTACAGTTTCGAGCCAGAGTATACAGATGAGGAGCTCATCGAAAGGAGGACACGGGGGTAGCACTCCAGAGAGTACTGCGCAGGCGCGGAGGCAAGCACTCTTCTTCTTCAGTTCAGAGGTCGGCACAGTTACAAAAACATGTCTGGGGCGACACAGACTGTAATGGAGGAGTAGCCCGAGCGGACCATGATGGAATATTGGTGAAACTAAGGAGTGCTACCATTATACGGATGTCCGCCGCTCGATTTTGGATCTAAATATCTCCCGAAGCACTGTTTGGATCAGGAAAGCCTTCTGGGTGAGTATATTGTTCTACTTCATTCTATAAACAATGTGAAAGGTGTAGAGACCAAACTTTTCCTTTAAGTGAAATCAGAGATTCAAAGAGCAGCACAGTTTGTTTGCATCACTTTGAGACCAGAGATGTAAAGGTGAGCAGTGCCCAGCTGTTGCCACACTACCTCAGGTTAATGAAAGTGTGCTTATACAGCAAATAGCACTGTATTTAAAAAGGACAGAGTGCAAAATTGAGTCTAAAATCTCTTCATGATAGACACCTTCACTGACAGCCCTGCAGCAAATAGTAGGTTACCCATTCTAGCCCTGCTTCATGATCAATCAGCACTAACTAATTAATGTCAGGGTCACCTTGACCTTCCAAACATACACAAAGAGTTCAGACTTCTGCACAAACAGAGAGAAAGCTTGAACCTTAAGCCTCAGCAGGACCTAAATCAGCTGAAAAGTCATGGCCCCTCTGATGAGTTTCTGACCTTTTCCGTCACTCTCTCTGTCACCTCAGAGTAAAAAATCAGGTTGTAAGGACAGGTGCCTGCTCAATTTCTGCTCCGCATCCCGTTTCCTGGGATTTATCAGGTGAAGCATGGGAGACTGAAGGAGTGTGAGATTTTAATGGTGTAAGGGAGCACGACCGGGACAGGGCGAGAATTAGATTGAGTGGGCACGCGTGTGTGTGTGAGCGTTTTTAGCTCTGTACTTTGGCGCGTAGGATTCTGCTGCAGTGCCTTCACACATGTGCCTTCACTGCAGACTATAACCATGATGTCATCTCTCTCCTTCATCCGTCTCACTGAAGCCCCCTCCAGCTGTGGGAGGAGGGGTTTGTTTCAGTCCTGATGTAAAGTGAGAGGGTCTCATGAGATTGTGAGGAGAAGGAGAGGAAGAGAAGGAGGGTAACAGAGAAGTTCACACTTTTATTAAATGTGCACACGACAACTGTGATTCTGGGAAGACAGCAGTTCACTTCATCTCTGCAAGTCCTCATTTGGGGGTCTGAGGGGGCTGAGGTCTATCCCCGCTGACTGTTAGTGAGAGGTTAGGTGCACCCTGAAGCGGTAATCAGCCAATCAGAGGGCCACATAGAGAGGGGCAGACAATCATTATCGCTCACATTCATAAAAAGGTAAACATAGGGCGTTTTCACATTAGGTCCACTTGTTTCGAAGAGTGCTGCGGCGCGGTTCGCCATGGGTTCGCCCCCCTCCCCCGCTGGCTTGCATTCACTCTGGCAATATCGAACCATGCCCGGGCCCACTTGTGTATTTACTCAGTTTGAAACAGCAGTGGGCGATATGCACGTAACTGGTTACCAAACCTGCTACTGAGGAGAACGAAGAAGAGACTACCATGGTAACCATTTCCTACACCAGACAACCAATGTTTACGTTTCGCTCTCTTCTACATTTTCCTTCAAAATGTTTTTTTTATTGTGTTTGAGACGGCATCAGTAACCTTCTGGACCCTCGTAAATCATCGCAATCCTCAACCAGAATAAACAAATCGACAAATTGAGTAAGCAAAAGATTCAACCGCGGGATTAACAGGAAGTAATGCATCAAAAGTAGATTGGTTCGGGCCACTTTGTTTCACACCAGTGAAACAGCACCAAATGTAGGGAGATAGAGCGGATCGAGACCATCCCTTCATGGAGGTCTCGGACCGGCTGATTTGGTGCACACCAAAGTGCGGTGGTTGCATTCACATTGACACTAACGTACCAAACCCTGGGCCAAAACTTCTTTGGTGCGCACTAAATGTGGTTGGTGTGAAAATGCCCTTAGTGTCACTAGTTCACCTGACGACAATGATTTGGCCTTTGGGTGGAAACCAAAGTGCCACGAGAAAACCCACACAGGTAAGGAAAGACCATGCAGATTGTGCACAGAAAGACACTTGCTGAAACAGGGGAGTTCAACCAGAAACCTTCTTGCACTATCGTGTGGTCCTTACACGAGTATGTGTTTAAAAACAGAAACAATAGAGACCTTTGCATAATGGTGACATTTCTTTGTGATCCCTGATGTTCAAGTCTCTACTGCTGGTAAGCTCATTCACAGGCAAGCATAAGCTTCCTTAAGTGGGGTACACACAACATGACAGTCGGGCTGACTTTCCACTCGGTGCTCACTTATGATCAAAGTCAGCAAAAAACATTAACTTACCCGAAAATCCTCTGGTTTGAGGCTAAGGGAAGTGATATTGTACATTTCTAGCAAGATAACGAAATCACTACATCAAGTGTTTTAAAGTCATTATATTGAGCCGAAAGAGATTCTACATTCTGATCCAGTTCAGATGTGGCTGCTGAGTGCAGTAGGCTGCTCCCACTGTGGGTGCTGCACTGTTCAATAGTCAGCTTGATTAAAATTCTGATCACTCATAATTAAAAAGTAAAAATCTAAACACAAGTTCTTACTGACATTGTGTGAGGTTTAAGATGGATTATTTAGGAGATATTGGCATCCTTTTCAGTGAGTAGCTCTTGTTGCCACAGCCTGAAGGTAAATCCATCAGACGCTGCAGTATTTCACCCAAATGTGTTTTGGATCAAGTATGAACTCAGTGTTTTTGAAATTTTGGGCAAATGTCGCAGCATCTGATCTGGTCTCAAATAAACTAAGAAACATCAGAACAGATGATGAAACAATTCTTGTCTCTTTTGTCACCTGCTCTGTGCTCTCTGGCTCACTCCATGTGTTATGGCTCTGTGCTGTTTTATAGCAAACTTTCATCAGGAAAGAGCGGCCACGTCTAGGTTCATAAGAGATCAAGTAAACTCTTAATTACTTGAATAAGTGTTCACTCAGGTTGAATTAGTGTTGCAACAGGTTCTATCTTTTTGCTTTCTTTGTGTTTGTTGTCCCTCATCACGTCTGCCCTTTAAACTCTTTCACAACAGAAGATATTTGGGTAATCAGATGATCAGACTCCTCACTTAAAAATCATCCTTAGGCCCCATCCACACGGAGACAAAACGCTAAACAGTTTCCAAAACGATCATCATAAAGACGAAGGCGTCTCAGAAAATGTGTGCGTCCATAGGAATGCACTCAATACGCATCGAAACGCTGTAAAACACATGCCAGATGTCTAGGGGCGCTGTAACATTTTGACGGAAACAAGCAGAAACAGACAAAAAAAACAGTGCGCATGCGCACTTGCGGCAAAAGTTGCAAACAGAGATTGCGATAAAGTGATCATAAAGTGCCGTAATGTGTCCTCGATAATTGTTTGTTCAACTTGGTGGTGATTGAGAAAGAGATTTTGCTGCAACAGGGGCAGTAGCTTCATCTGCTCATATGTTTCACGTACGCTGCCATTGTTGTCGCGTGTGGCGCATGCGTGTCTATGACTTTATGAAACTATGACGTAAGCGTATCTGAAAAGTTACGGAGAGCCAGTAATCACGGAGCTGCGCCAAAACGCCATCTTCGTATGGATGATACGCAGATTCGGCAAAAAACGTATGCGTTTAGATCTCTGTTTGGCTTCGTGTGGATGGGGCCTTAATCTGCCGAAATCTGTCTCACTCGGCGACTTCACTCTGGTGTGGTGGTACTTGGTGGGAGAAGCAGCTGTCTGCAACAATGCTGCTCCTGAGGTGTCACGTTCATCTGGGAATTAGCGCCAAATAATGTTTGACGAGAAAAAACAGTACATTAAAGGCATACACATTAAAGGCATTTTCAAGATCATGATGAGAGCCAGAAATTAACACTGGTGGAGCAGGTTCAGCCTCAGGGCCACTGTTTGCAGACCCCTGTTCTAGTAGGTGTTTCCTGGGTTTGATCATTTGGGGCTTTGTTTCATTTCTACGCTTGAAGGCTTTGGAATGTTTTGGAACATCAAAGGATGCTTTGAAATGTTTTTGGTCATCAAAGGATACTTTGATTTGTTTTTTGAACATCAAAGCAGGCTTTGGAATGTTTTTTTGTCATCAAAGGATGCTTTGGAACGCTTTTAGTCATCAAAGGAGGCTTGAGAATGTTTCTGAACATCAAACATCACATTCAAAGGAGACTTGGAATGTTTTGGAACATCAATTGAGGCTTTGGAACGCTTTTAGTCATCAAAGGAGTCTTAAGAATGTTCTTGAACATCAAAGGGTGCTTTGGAATGTTTTTGAACATCAAAGGATGCTTTGGAATGTTTTTTGAACATCAAAGAATGCTTTGGAACATTTTTAATCATCAAAGGAGTCGTTGGAATGTTTTTGAACATCAAAGAATACTTTGGAATGTTTTTGAACATCAAACGACGTTTTTAGTCATCAAAGGAGTATTTTGAATGTTTTTGAACATCAAAGAATGCTTTGGAATGTTTTTGAACATCAAAGGATGCTTTGGAATGTTTTTTGAAAATCAATTTAGAGTTTCAAATGTTTTTAGTCATCAAAGGAGTCTTTGGAATGTTTTTTGAACATCAAAGGAGGCTTTGGAATGTTTTTAGTCATCAAAGAAGGCTTTAGAATGTTTTTGAAATTCAAAGGAAGTTTCGGAATGTTTTTAAACAATAAAGGAGGCTTTTGAATGTTTTTAGTCATCAAAGGAGACTTGGAATGTTTTGGAACATCAAAGGATGCTTAGAAATGTTTTTTGGTCATCAAAGGATGCTTTGGGATGTTTTTTGAACATCAAAGAATGCTTTGGAACGTTTTTAGTCATCAAAGGAGTCTTTGGAATGTTTTTGAACATCAAAGGATGCTTTGGAATGTTTTTGAACATCAAAGGACGTTTTTAGTCATCAAAGGAGTCTTTGGAATGTTTTTCAACATCAAAGGACTTTTAAGTAATCAAAGGAGTATTTTGAATGTTTTTGAACATCAAAGGATGCTTTGGAATGTATTAGAACATCAATTGAGGCTTTCAAATGTTTTTTGTCATCAAAGGAGTCTTTGGAATGTTTTTTGAACATCAAAGGAGGCTTTGGAACGTTTTTAGTCATCAAAGGAGACTTGGAATGTTTTGGAACATCAATTGAGGCCTTGAAACGCTTTTAGTCATCAAAGGAGTCTTTGGAATTCTTTTGAAATTCAAAGGAAGTTTTGGAACGTTTTTGAACAACAAAGCAGGCTTTGGAATGTTTTAGTCATCAAAGGAGACTTGGAATGTTTTGGAACGTCAATTGAGGCTTTGGAATGTTTTTGGTCATCAAAGGAGGCTTTAGAATGTCTTTGAATATCAAAAGAGGCTTTGGAACACTTTTAGTCATCAAAGGAGTCTTTTGAATGTTGTTGAAATTCAAAGGAAGTTTTTTTGAATGTTTTTGAATATCAAAGGAGGCTTTGGAATGTTTTCAGTCATCAAAGGAGACTTGGAATGTTTTGGAACATCAATTGAGGCTTTGGAACGCTTTTAGTCATCAAAGGAGTCTTTGGAATGTTTTTGAACATCAAAGGATGCTTTGGAATGTCTTTGAACATCAAAGGACGTTTTAAGTCATCAAAGGAGTCTTTTGAATGTTTTTCAACATCAAAGGAGTCTTTGGAATGTTTTTGAACATCAAAGGATGCTTTGGAATGTTTTTGAACATCAAAGGATGCTTTGGAATGTTTCTGAACATCAATTGAGGCTTTGGAATGTTTTTTGTCATCAAAGGAGTCTTTGGAATGTTTTTTGAACATCAAAGGAGGCTTTGGAACGTTTTTAGTCATCAAAGGAGACTTGGAATGTTTTGGAACATCAATTGAGGCCTTGAAACGCTTTTAGTCATCAAAGGAGTCTTTGGAATTCTTTTGAAATTCAAAGGAAGCTTTGGAATGTTTTTGAACAACAAAGGAGGCTTTGGAATGTTTTAGTCATCAAAGGAGACTTGGAATGTTTTGGAACATCAATTGAGGCTTTGGAATGTTTTTGGTCATCAAAGGAAGCTTTGGAATGTTTTTGGTCATCAAAGGAGGCTTTAGAATGTCTTTGAATATCAAAAGAGGCTTTGGAACACTTTTAGTCATCAAAGGAGTCTTTTGAATGTTTTTGAAATTCAAAGGAAGTTTTTTTGAATGTTTTTGAACATCAAAGGAGGCTTTGGAATGTTTTTAGTCATCAAAGGAGACTTGGAATGTTTTGGAACATCAATTGAGGCTTTGGAACGCTTTTAGTCATCAAAGGAGTCTTTGGAATGTATTTGAACATCAAAGGACGTTTTTAGTCATCAAAGGAGTCTTTGGAATGTTTTTAAACATCAAAGGACGTTTTTAGTCATCAAAGGAGTCTTTGGAATGTTTTTGAACATCAAAGGATGCTTTGGAATGTTTTTGAACATCAAAGGATGCTTTGGAATGTATTTGAACATCAATTGAGGCTTTCAAATGTTTTTTGTCATCAAAGGAGTCTTTGGAATGTTTTTTGAACATCAAAGGAGGCTTTGGAACGTTTTTAGTCATCAAAGGAGGCTTGGAATGTTTTGGAACATCAATTGAGGCTTTGGAATGTTTTGGTCATCAAAGGAAGCTTGGGAATGTTTTTGGTCATCAAAGGAGGCTTTAGAATGTCTTTGAATATCAAAAGAGGCTTTGGAACACTTTTAGTCATCAAAGGAGTCTTTTGAATGTTTTTGAAATTCAGAGGAAGTTTTTTTGAATGTTTTTGAACATCAAAGAAGGCTTTTGAATGTTTTTAGTCATCAAAGGAGACTTGGAATGTTTTGGAACATCAATTGAGGCTTTGGAATGTTTTTTGTCATCAAAGGAGTCTTTGGAATGTTTTTTGAACATCAAAGGAGGCTTTGGAACGTTTTTAGTCATCAAAGGAGACTTGGAATGTTTTGGAACATCAATTGAGGCCTTGAAACGCTTTTAGTCATCAAAGGAGTCTTTGGAATTCTTTTGAACATCAATTGAGGCTTTCAAATGTTTTTTGTCATCAAAGGAGTCTTTGGAATGTTTTTAAACATCAAAGGACGTTTTTAGTCATCAAAGGAGTCTTTGGAATGTTTTTGAACATCAAAGGATGCTTTGGAACGTTTTTAGTCATCAAAGGAGACTTGGAATGTTTTGGAACATCAATTGAGGCTTTGGAATGTTTTTGGTCATCAAAGGAAGCATGGGAATGTTTTTGGTCATCAAAGGAGGCTTTAGAATGTCTTTGAATATCAAAAGAGGCTTTGGAACACTTTTAGTCATCAAAGGAGTCTTTTGAATGTTTTTGAAATTCAAAGGAAGTTTTTTTGAATGTTTTTGAACATCAAAGGAGGCTTTGGAATGTTTTTAGTCATCAAAGGAGACTTGGAATGTTTTGGAACATCAATTGAGGCTTTGGAATGCTCTTAGTCATCAAAGGAGTCTTTGGAATGTTTTTGAACATCAAAGGATGCTTTGGAATGTTTTTGAACATCAAAGGACGTTTTTAGTCATCAAAGGAGTCTTTGGAATGTTTTTAAACATCAAAGGACGTTTTTAGTCATCAAAGGAGTCTTTGGAATGTTTTTGAACATCAATTGAGGCTTTGGAATGTTTTTAGTCATCAAAGGAGTCTTTGGAATGTTTTTTGAACATCAAAGGAGGCTTTGGAACGTTTTTAGTCATCAAAGGAGACTTGGAATGTTTTGGAACATCAATTGAGGCCTTGAAACGCTTTTAGTCATCAAAGGAGTCTTTGGAATTCTTTTGAAATTCAAAGGAAGCTTTGGAATGTTTTTGAACAACAAAGGAGGCTTTGGAATGTTTTAGTCATCAAAGGAGACTTGGAATGTTTTGGAACATCAATTGAGGCTTTGGAATGTTTTTGGTCATCAAAGGAAGCTTGGGAATGTTTTTGGTCATCAAAGGAGGCTTTAGAATGTCTTTGAATATCAAAAGAGGCTTTGGAACACTTTTAGTCATCAAAGGAGTCTTTTGAATGTTTTTGAAATTCAAAGGAAGTTTTTTTGAATGTTTTTGAACATCAAAGGAGGCTTTGGAATGTTTTTAGTCATCAAAGGAGACTTGGAATGTTTTGGAACATCAATTGAGGCTTTGGAACGCTTTTAGTCATCAAAGGAGTCTTTGGAATTCTTTTGAAATTCAAGTGAAGGTTTTTTCCTCTTATTGAACTGCATTGAGCTTTTGAAGGCAGTTTGTGCTTGTTGTCCACCCTGGTGCACCGTGAGACTACATGAAGCATCAGTTTAATATCATTGTTAGACTGGAGAGAATTAATGAGACCACAACTAATAGACACGTGTAGTTTTTTTTCCCCCTCTCGTTTTCTAAGTACAACAAACTGCACTGTCAAACAGGACTGTGTACCTTGAGGTTTTATCTAGTACTGATGCTAGGTTTCTCCAGAAACTACACAAACATGTTCATCCACTGTAACTCCGCCAGTTTAGTTCCTTGGTTGGCCCCTCTGAGTTATTCGTAGCCCTATTCAATCTACCAGTTCAAGGCATAGTAATTAACCCCCCCTGTGATAATTTGCCTGTAAAATTGTTGAATAACAGCATTTTACCAGCATAAATAAAAACTCCTGACACACTCAGCTTGTCACAGGTGGGGATCTCTGGAAGAAAATGACTCCCATAAGCAATCACTTTCTCACTTCATTATCACTTTCATCTATTTTAAATAAAAAAAGCAAAGTGAAAACAGGTAAATTATATTTAGAGCAGCATCCGTCACAGAATGATTCACCAGTATTAAAATTAAGATAACAAAATGCCATTAAACAAAAAACAACTCAAATAAAGCAGAGCTGCAAAAGTAAGCATTGTTTGATGTTCAAAAGTCACTTTGAAAAGCTCCCTCTTTAAAGCACCACAGGTTGTTCATCATACGTGCAGTTGAAGAGTGCTTTGAATTGTTATTTAACCGTCAAATGGACCAAAGAAACAACCAGCAGACCCTTTTCTGAGGACCTGAGGGGTCAACTTTGAATATAGGGGTCATGCATGCAGGGCTACATACACAAAAACAAGGATCCTGCACCTATTCCTGAAATTGATTACTGGTTACAGTAGGAAAAGTAAAATGGGAGGAATGTGAGAGGAACAGCTGGGCCTAGTCAGCAGTCTGCGGCAGTGTTTGGATCATTTGTTGGGGATTGAGGGAGGACTTATTAAGACAGGTGAGAATTCAGCTACAGTAATGGAGCCAGTAAAATATAGATGCATATATTAATATCTCTGCTTGTGCAACGACAGATCTTAGTTTAGTGATGTTACTTAAATGAAGGAAATGTAAACCAGTCCGTATTTAATATGCTGATCAAACAACCTTGCTTGATCAAAAGCTGGCTGCAAGACTTAAAAGATTTGCTTTTATAGAAGATAAAAAGGGTGAATGCAGCGCATACTTTCAAAACTGTGAGGATTAAATGCTTTTAAAAAGTAAGTTTACATTTCTGTGGTACAACTCATGCACCCGTCCACCAGAAGCGTACTGGTAAAAATACGGTCCGACTTATTTTCTGAAGGGGACACTAATATTCGAACATCCCAAGTAAAGACTAGCTAAACCAACAGATGTTAAAAGACTATCCTGCTGACCAACACAACCATAAAGTGTATTTTAACCAAATAAGCCTATCATTGAAAGCAGGACTTCTGTCTTTTTGAAGTAAGAAATCAGTTTAAACAGAATACTTAGAAGATAAGCTTTCATTCATCTCCATTTCCTCTAATCTTCCTCTCATACTGAAACCTACAGAAGTGATCACTGATCGTCAAATGCTAAACTCTTTCATTCAGACTTAGATCACAGTCTACACATCTGAATCAACAGGTAGTGCAGTTTTTGTTATTTTGTGTGTACTACACAAATACAAGTATTTCTGAGTATCAAAAGTATATGGCTGTCATATTTACTTGTTTTTTCAAGTGTTGGTAGTTGTTTCATCTTCATAAGTCTTTTTCTGTCTGGTGTGTGCTGATGAGAGATGGGCATGTTGGCTGTGCCGTACAAGGAAAGGCAAGGTCACTTTACTTACAGAGGACCACCATAATACAGTATCTCATAGTGTTCTACAGAGCAAAAAACAACACAGTTTGTTTGACACCAATCATATTAAGACATAAAGTCGTAGAATAAGACAGTTAAGTATAGTTCTAAGATAAAAAAAAATGAAACATTTGTACATAAAAAAGGAAATATATATTCCATTAAAAGAACAGAGGAGAAAAATGGAGGGAAAACTAAGAAGCTGAACTTGTGAGAAAACAGAAATACAAATGTTTAAGACCTGACTTTAAATAGTAGATGTAGAGAATCTGAGGGTCTCTGATAGTTTGTTCCAAAGGTGAGAGTAGAAACTAAAAGCTGCCTGATCCTGTTTAATCCTGACCTCAGGCCCAAGATCATTTAGTAGTTTATAAACCAGGAGAAGGATTTTAAAATATATCCTATCACTCACAAAAAGTCTGTGTAGTGATACAAGGACCAGTGTGATGTGATCTACTTTCTCGGTTTGGTGAGGACTCGAGCAGTATCGCTCTGAATGAGCTGCAGGTTTTAGGTGGATTTTTTTTCCATCAGACCAGTATAAACACTGTTACATCTAAGCTGCTGAAAATAAAAATATGAGCAACTTTCTCTGTGTCTTCTTTAAGGCAAAAATACTTTTATTCTTGCTATATTTTAAAGGTGGTAATAAAGTGATTATGTAACCATTTTATATGGCTATTAAAGTTAAACTCTGAGCTCAAAATCACACCAAGATTTCAGGTTTGATGTGTAGGTTTGAGTGTCAATGAATCGAGGTAAGCCCAAACTGAATTGTTTAGATGTTCCTTTGTGCAGTGAAGCAGTGCCTAAACAAAGTGTCTTGGTGATGGAAATATAAATTATTGTTAATATTCTTAATACATTACGAAATCACCCTGCACTGATTTTGTGGCTTGTGTTCAACTAGAATTATCTAAATTAGATAGAGCTGGTGGCACCCTCTGCAGTAATGTATGGTCCCATCTTCTGTGCAGACTCTTTCTGTACAGATAAAGAGCTGATCTTTGTTGCTGTGGCTAATGGTGAGGCTAGTGCCATGCAACTCACACAATAATACTTAACAAATCACAAACTATCCCTTTAAAATACTTACAGGTCCTGATGTGATTGACTTCATACATCATGTCTTGTGTGGTTATTAATTAAAGATATGATTTCAGTTGAACAGAAAATGTAAAATCTAGAGGATCAGATGCAGCTCTTTTTACCTCTCCTTTGGAAACACTCGAAACTGAGGTAGTGGGGAGGTGACTGGAGGCTGTGATAATGAGCTCTCTGCTGATTGGCTTTTCAAACTATGTCTGTTGGGGGGGACTGATGAGAACAAAACATTCACGTAGGTGGAGTCCATACAGCTATGACATAATAAACCACAGGAAGTAAGAAACAGAGCATTAAAAGAGGCATTTTCTTAAAAGAGGCATAGTGAATTTCTCTTTAAACTGAGAGTTTTGTAAAAGGTGTCATGTTGTTCAGCTCACCATTTCCCTTCTGACAAATGTAAAAGCAAAGAAAATTTTGTTTTTAACAGTTAAGTAAAGAATGATTTTTTAAGGGGATGGGAGATTTAAAACAGCAAAAGAAGCTCCAAGGTGATTTGCTGTGTCAATGCAGTTCGAAAAAAAACAAGTCCTTCAACATGGCTTTTGAAAAATTCTGCCTTAAAATCAGTCATATATTGATGCAACAATCATTAAAAAAATGCTAAAAGAAATCTTGGATTGTCTGGTACATCAGAAAATTTTGAAAACTTTATATATTGAACAGCTCCAAAACAGAAGCAAGCATGCATTTGTTTTGGAAATGCATTAATGGTTTTCTTTAATTCTTCAAAGTTGTGTGAACATTGTTGCCCTTGTTCTGCCATAATGATGGTCTGGACAGAGAGGCAGAACTCTGCAGCTCGCCCTCTTGTCTCTTCAAACTTCAAAAAGACAACTGTTATGTAATTCAGACAGTCTTCATGTCAAAGTGACAGCTTTCCGAATTTTCTCTCGACATCTTGTGAATGAGGTTTCTCAGGCCTGAGGGATGTGAATCCTGCTCTGCCCACGAAAGAGCGACGTAAACACTGAGCTCAGCTCTGAACTTGACACCCGCCAGAACTGGATCTGTGAGCGCTTTTTTTTCCTGTGATGTCAGCAATAAAGAGAATAGAAAATGTCTGTGGGATAGAGAGAGGGAAGGAGAACACAGAGTGGGAGAAGGAGATTGAAGGGAATGAAAGGGAGATGTGAAAATCAAGGAGAGAAAGTCAAACAGCAGGATGGAGGGAAGGAGAGGGAAGGGGCAGAGGTGGTGGTGAGTGGACAGAGGAAGGTGAGAGTGTTCCAGGGTCCCTCTGATGTCCACTTTCAGTCCCTGCTGCTGCTGGGACCTCCTCTCCTCCTCCTCTCCTCCTCCTCCTCCCACACTTCCTCCCACACGCTCCACATCACACTCACACTTTGATGAAACAAGCACACGCACAGGAGGGGATGAGTTAGCCACAGCTACACAAGCTCCCCTGGTGAAAAACTGATTTTGAGGTGTGTGTGTGTGTGTGTGTGCAGGGTTGTGTCTGTTTCTGTGTGTGTGATATCGGTGGAGTGGACAGCGAATCACTGTGAACAGCAGAAGCACAGCACAGCCTAGTGGTAGAAGGAACACAGCCTGAGGCAGCACCAGCTCAGATGGGTGATGTGTTGCTTAAGTTAAACAGGCCTTTTTGATTGACATTCAATAAAACACTGAATGCAATACAACATTTTTGTTTTTTCAAGAAACTTTTGTCCATTCTTCTCATATGGTCTAAGAGCACATTGATAAGAGGGACACTGAGACAGCAAACATATGTGAAGAGACACTTAAACATTTGCCATCTATAAGCAACAGGTCTCAGTCCTAACCCTCCAAACTGTATTATAAAGTCAAGTCAAATGTACTAAACAGCTTTTTTCAAACACAAACCAACAAAATATGCTTCACATCCAATCACGGATCAATCAGTCTTATACCCCTTTCAGACAGACCAAAAAACCTGTTTAAACCCGGTAACAATCGGCTCCTGTCGGCAGTTTGAAAGGGTTTAATCGGCAGTTCGACCCGGGTCGTTTAACCCTGCAAGCGACACGGGTTTTAATCGACTCGCCTCCGATCAGCTTCAATGGGAACATCGCACCTGGGTTGACCCACTAATTTACGGATGACGTTGGTGTAATGGCTCCAGGGCATAATATCACGCCCGCCCCCTCCGTCTGTAACTTATGTGACTATGCCATCTCAGTAACAAATTCCAACACCCTTTGTATCATCAGCGCTGAGTTTGTACATTTTTAAAGAGGACCAAAAGTACAAAGTAAAGAGAACCGATTCAACAGCCTCCACGCTCCTTTCCATTGTTTACATGGAGGGCCGACGTCGCGCTGATGATGTCATCAACGGGCAGTGGGAAAAGAGTCACTTGCCGATTGGCAGCAGGTTAACCCACGTTCAAAAAACCCATGTTGACCTGCTAATTTTAGTGTGAAAGCGGTATTAGTATCCAGACATGTTACAGAGAGAGAGAACGTTTCTGCTAAATTTAAAAGGAAATTAAAGAGCCCATGTTGCACTATTTTTTGTTACATGCCCTTATATGTGTTTAACGAGTCTCTGAGGCTGATCAAGTACTTCTATGCACAAGACAAAATCTGTGCTGCATCAGGATTTCTGTCCCTCTTTAAAGCCCAAACAGACCACTAATATGCTGCTGCCTTTTGATCAGGACACTCTTGCAAATGAGAGTTTGAATCTCAGTGGGGTTTGTCTAGTTAAATAATGTTCAATGTTATGTCTTACCATTTTTCTAACAGTAATTTAATCCCTTTGACTCAGAGTGGCAAGCTGAGTGCGGAGCAAAAACAGTAAAATGAATTCAGAATCTTAAACGAGGCGCCAAACAGCACTGAACCAACCAATTACCATAGAGACCAATGAGTGCAGATTAGGCCCACATGGGGAAGGAAGTCTTAAAGGGGTAGATGCTCCAACAGAGCGCCTCAGACAGAGTAATTACAGATGGATAAAGGTACTCAGTGTGTGAAACAAGATGGTTTTTGAACAGTAGGGGTTGCTAACATTTTCACACAGTCATCAAAGAAGAATAAATTCATCCGGATCAAGGCAAAACAAAAATAGGATGGACTGATGGACAGAAAGATTTACCAGCACTGACACGAAAATGTTTTTCACTACGTGATACTGTGAGTTATAGTGTTGTCTTTGTTACTTAACATGTGATTCCGCTTTTTTAACGACATTCATTAATAGAACGTTCAATAAGAACACGAAGTAGGATAACTTGATGCTCAGTAATTGCTGCACTTGACCTGAGAGCGTAAAGACTTGAGACTGGTTTCTGCCTCACAGCTGTGCTGTAACATTCTCACTGAGGCCGCATTTACATGGCGCCGAAAACGGTCAAATCCGATATGTTTTCATTGCATTTTGGCCTTGCGTTTACATGGAAACCTTGTTTAAAGCAGAAACTTTTGAAAACAGGCTCCAGAGTGGAAAGATTTGACTCCGCTCTCCATTTAGCTCCGTGTAAACCCATATCAGGGCATTTCAGGGTGAAACGCTGACGTCACCGCATGCGCAGTACTCTTTCAGATGAAGGCTGCGCGCATACCAGGAACAACAGCAGCTTCGGCCGTCTGCCGAGTAACGTGTGAGCCTCTTACCATGCTCGGTTTGTTATCCAGTCAAAACCATCCAGACAGATTTGTTGTCCGAACTGATTTGTTGTCCAGAAAAGTAGGGCTGTAAAGTCATAGTCGACTGGTCGACTAATTGGTCGATGCATGCTCAGTCGACCAAAATTCTGATTGGTCGACCAAATGTATCAATATATATTTTCCCCTGCAGTGTATGGTTCATTTTATCAGGAGAAATGTATCAAGTGAACCGTTTCACAGGTAACAGCCTGTCTTTTAATGTATTTATCATTCATTTCAATATCAATATTATATTAAGAAATTTTCAATATTCTAGTCTAATAATCCTTTATTCGTTTTATAGCTACATGCCGCTGCTGCATGCCGCTGCTGCATGCGCTCTGCCCACTGCAGCGGCGGCAACCCTCAGTCCGCGCTGGATTGTATGCCTCATATAAATATCCAAATGCAAAAACGACATCACAGATGGAATTGTCAATTTTATTTCTGAGGGTATGAGGCCCATTGGTGTCGTGGAAGGCCAAGAAAAACATTGGAACTTGGATATTCAGTGCCAGCGCGCCAGACAGTTACACACGCACATACGGCAAAATACGAGGGAGTAAAAAAGAGAAAGTTTCTGAGTTAATAGATAAAGATAACAGATGTGGACGTCTCTTCGAATGGAGTCCTATATGAGAGTGACTGCCCATTTCATTGATGAAAACTGGAAAGCAAAGAGTCTTCTGCTTGAGAGAGGTAAAAAAGGAGAGGCGGACACGGGAAGAAACATCGCTGCGGATTATATGAACTTGCCGATGCCTCAAAGGTCGAGCAGAAAAAAAAAGCGTCTGTTGTATTGAACGACGTGGCTAATATGGAACTCTGTATGGAAACACTTAAGGAGTCCCATGAATGGTTTAAGATGCAGGGCATTTGGAGGTGCGCCGGGCGCGCCGGGCACACTCCCGCCGTGGCTGCAGCGTGTCACGTTCTGGCGCATTTTAATAAGGGGCACAAAGCCAAAACTGGGCTAAAACAGAAGCAGAAGCAGGTGCTGATATAAGTTTAATCCAGCAGCAGCCCTTCATTTTGTGGCACATTTTAAAAAGGGACACAAAGCAGAAAAACTGGGCTAAAACAGAAACAGGTGCTGATATAAGTTTTACTGAGCCGGCCCCCCCCCGTGATTGGTCGATTTTTGGTGACAATTGCTGTGTTTTGGTCGACCAACAATTTCTTTGGTTGATTACAGCCCTACAGAAAAGAAACTCCTGTGTCTCTGTTCATCTATTCACCATTGTTGTTTGTGAAAAGTTTTTCTTCTTTGTTCGTGTATTGGAGCAGCGCTGCCTCTCTGCAGACCTACACCGCCATCTACTGAACCGGCATGCATACTACCGCGGATTAACTCGTCCCCAAGCGTCGTCGTCTGAATGCAGAAGAATTCTAAAACGCAAAGGACAAATCTTTGAGTCTTTAAGTCAGGAGTTTGCATGTAAACATAGCCTGAGTCCATGTAGCACTAAAGAGTATGACCCCACATGTTTAATTAATTTGAAGATTTATCAGAAATGTATTGCATACAAGTACCTTTCAGTGACATTATAAGCACCAAAAAATCCTCCTCCTCTGCCTCAACTGATTAAGTAGTCCTAGATTTCAACTCCTCAGAGGTCTTCTCTCTTTCTTTGCAATAACAACATTTTAGTCGACTGCTGCTGGTTATTTTCTGGCTCTTTACTATGACATGCTCTGTTTCTGTCTCCATGATTTTTCAAAAACAAACAAGCTGAGAACATGTCAGGACCAGAATACAAATCACACTCGAACTTGTGTTTTGGCCAAGTACTGCAGAGCAAGACTGAAACACCAAAGCAAAAGTATAAATGCTTAAATGGCACTGGGCCCCACAGTGTAGGTGCAGAGTAGATCTACAGAGGGAGAATAAACCAAGCTCAAATGTTAACAAGGCAGTTAGTCAAGACTGTCACCCATGAGCAAAGAACTACAGGATTATGTTGACAGCAAGAAGCTGCAGAAACATGTTAAAACAACAGCACACAAAGCTTTGTCTTTAACATAAGACATCACACCTTGATCAGTACATTTATGTATTGATTATAAGCTTGATAAAAGGAAAGTGGCTGTAAATAGGTGGCCTGCCCAAGAATTGTCTAGTTTGTAAAACTCTGCTTTAACAATCAATCACAGTTCTCTGCAGAAACAAAAGAACATAGAAAGTATCAGATAATGCAGGGTGAAGTCAGTGTAATTAGTAAAGAGCTTTTAAAACATCCTGCAATGACCGGCGTGTTGCTGACTCCAACTAAGGTCAACCTACTACCTTGACATGAAGTTGGGCTCAAGGCCATGTGGCAAATAGGCAAATAGTGAGGCTGTATACTTCTTTAGTGATGTCAACCATGGTCCCAACAACGCAAAGTTATCAGTTATCCATACCATTTTCTTATTTTGGATGGGGGTGTTTCTTCAACTATTATTAAAAAACAATGAAATTCAACAAGCTGGATAGCACTGGCAAAATGTGTCTGGATGACTTTTTTGCCCCCTGCTAAGCGGCACCCACTGAAACCTGACACACTTTTGAGTAGACGGAAAAAGTGTCTAGAGAGGACTGCAATCACACAGAGCCAGAGGGGTTCAAATAATGTTAAACAGTATTATCTGAAGTCAAAAGAGCAGGAAATGGTAAGTAAGCAAAACAGACTGGCAGATTATTTCCCCTTTTCACTAAGGATTTAGAGCATGTGATTCATATCTTTTGTTTGTGCTCAGTGTTTAGTACTGATTGGCTTCATCCTTGTGAATAAGTGTTTTTTAACGTTCCTATAAAAATGCAACATGATGTTGGTTTGTATAAATAATTGAATATTTGCAGTTTGGATCAAACAAGGTTTGATTAAAATAAAAACTAGCATCACATTAAGAAAACATCTTCATAAAGTGTGTCAGTTGAAAAAAAATATACTTGCAAAACCCAGAAAAACACAATTATCATTTATTTGGCCCTTACATCCATTGTTGTCTCTGTAAATGAGTTAAGGATAATTAGCAACAGCAAAACATTGTTAAAACACTTAGACAGAGAAAAGAGTTGTTTGCCTTGGAGCAAAATAATATTCAGTGTCACATTGTAGCTTTGTGCGAGCAGTCCCAAAGAAAAAGTGCTGCATAATTATCTAACACTGGTTCTGCATCGCTACAAGAGTAAAAAATATCACCCCAGAATTAAAGCATCCTTTTTGTGGCTGCATCCACTGTTTCCTCATTTTTCAAAGTCCCCTGTGTCTTCCTACTGCTGAAAATCACACCTCCATGTGTTGGAATAAAGAAAATAGAAATACTGTAGTTTCATCACCAGATGGGCTGATATTCAAACTTACATCAGCAAATACTGTGATATGATTATTTGCACACATTATCAAGTCTCTGTTGTTCAAATGTGTCTGTTACTCATATTGTTACAGACAGATAATGAACAGATTAATAAGCAAGGCAAACAATATTTAATAACTGATCGTTAAAGAGATTTAAAAAAAATTGGAAGAACACTGTAAACCATTTACCTTCTGCTACATATAGCATAATTTCTTTAATATACTGAAGAGCTCCAAGTACCTCCACCAAGGCATTTCTGATATTGTTGGGCCATTTTGTTGTCATTTTTTTTAAAAAGTGCCCTTACTTGCAACCTATTACGCCCTTGGAGAAATTCCAGGATCCGCATACTGATCCAGATCAACACCGCTACTGTTGGGGTGTAAAATACAAAATGTTTGCCACTTTCTAGAACAAATATCCAGCAGAACATAAAAGCAAAAATATCTTTCCTATCGAGTAATAATCGGCACTGTTTGTTTATCATGTTATAAAGAAATGTGGTCCAGATCTAACAAACTGCTGTCGAAGCTGTTAGCATCTATGCTAATCTCAATAAAAGCAGTCAATTCCTGCTGTTGTTTCCCTCGTAGCTATACCTCTTCTTGCTTTAAAAGATGCTGATTGGGCCGTCCCGCTTTAGGCCTCCATGAAAAACAAGAAAAATCATGGATCTGCTTTTCATCAAACCATATCGAAGAGTCAGGATGACGTGCTTCCAGTAACATGACTAACATCACATATACTGCAATGCGACTGTATTGATTACACAAAAACTCCATAATGTAATTTTACTGGTGACAGAGCAAAAGCTTCATTTGTCCTTTTAAAAACCTCATGCAGCAGCAACTTGCTGACAGTGAGCTCTGTGAAGAGTTTCATAAAATAATACACCTTTTTAAAGGATCTGAATCCAGCAAAATTTCGATCCATTTCTCCCACTACAAAATAGCGTTAGGGATTCAACATAACCAAGTACTCCTTTAAAGTACTTAGATTACTTTTTGGTGGAATAATGTAATGTAAGAAATTCGGTTTGAGAGACGACAATCCGATATTTGTTACCTTTTTCACAAATGTTACTCATAACCACACAAAAAGGTGCCATAGGTCACTTTCCATCTTGTCATTGTGGAACAAAACAGCGCTGTTTCTGTTTCTTTAAAGGGGACATATCATGCTTGTTTCTCCTTTTCACTATGCCAGACTAGGATGCCTGTAAAGCATTTCTGCCCTCAGTACAAGTCATTTAGTTCCTTCATTGCCCCACAATAGCGATCTCAGTATCCTCATTTTAGGCCATTATGAAGTGCTTGTTGAAACGCTTGGTCACAAGGCTGACCTAAAGTTACCTCGCAACGTCACAGCCCTTTGTGCTCTGATTGGTCAGTTCTATCGGGGGTAGAGCCAGCTTGTCCTTCTTCTTCTACTGTATTTTCCGGCAGGCTCAAAGCAGCGACTGCGTATTGAGTCCCCCTACAGGCCAGAGCTGGTAATGAGGGAATGTGAGCGAGGGAGCTTTATACCCCTGCTGCTGGATGTGTTCCTCTGTGAGGGTTTGGGGCTGACGGACATCACAGAGGAGGAAGTGTTTTATCAGATTACTCCAATAAAAAGAAAGGTACCTCGTGATGTCACGACGTTTGAAAAAATACAACATCTAATTTTTTGAAAATTAAGGGGTGTAAGGTCCTGTTTTCAAATTTATCATATGTAAGTATTAAATCATGCATCAGCATGATATGTCTCCTTTAACAAAGGTAACACTTTTAACAAAAGAGATGAAAGACAGAGCTGTGTTACATCGTGGAAATATCCCTGTTTGTTGGATTGTAAGGACGAAGAAACATCAACACACAGTGAAAGGTCAAAGTCTCCTCTTTTGTCTCACTAGCACAGTTGTGGTGCACTGTCAGTTCAGTGAAACACATGTTAAGGGTTTTAAACGATGTATAGTTGTGATGTTCATTGTCAGATTGTGAGCATAATACGAGCTGTAAAGATTATCATGTCTGAACTGATATCATGAACTGATATTCAAATGGTCTCAGAAAAAAAATTCAAATATTCAGTAGAAGAGGTAAAAGCATCTTTGTTTGAAAACAGTCTCTGACAGGACAGCAACAGGCAGCACACACTGGACCTGGAAAATGTGTTATTTATTTTATGTGTTGTTTTCATCTACTCATTCACACCCACTGACTCTCACAGTCACACAGTGGTTCTTTGGCTTCTGTAAGTAACCATTTGTATTAACTAACATATTCATGCCCTTTCATTCCCATTTACACCCCACTGACACAGATTTGGGAGCAACATGGAGTTAAGTGTCTTACCCAAGGACACACTGCCATGTGACAGCCAGAGCCGGGCTCAAACCTGCAACCTTCTTATGACCCGCAGAACTCAAGTTACTCTCGCTCTGCCTCACCACTGACTGCAGAATATTTAGCTTCTTGTTTTTACTTGACTCATAGTTGGCTGGTAGTGTCTGTTTGTATGCGATTGTGTACCTGTCTGATAGGCTCAGGGACTCTGTAGCGGCAGCAGGAGTGTGTGAGGCGTACGGCCGTGTCGATGCTGATCTTATGGCCGATGGACACGTAGACTGGCTTGGAGCTCTTGTCGGAGCTTCTCAGTGCCTGAAAAACAGAAATATGCAAGTAACTTTCACAAGAACCCACCAGTCTGAGATTCTTCTCATCAAACTCATTTTGTTGACTCTGACGTTGTGTGTTCATTTGTTAAAATGCATGTTTCTTTGTGTGTGTTTGTTCTTGGCCGCACCTTTCCTAGCACTTTGCCTGAAGCGGCAGTGAGTGGGAAGCTGTCTCCTCCTTTCTGCAGAGCAGCTATCTGCAGAGGCAAAGATACACAAATGAAACACAGAGAAGATGAACACCATGCTCATAGAAAAGCTACAAAGCAAAACCTAAAAACCTGGAGGCTTCAGAATTATTACTTGACCTTTGTGCACCCTTACTTTATTTTCTCTGGATATTTATAACCTGGTTCATTGAAAATACGTTGATTTTATTTCACACTGATTGGAAGTTGTTCAGATGGACGTGAAATATATCCCATGGATTTGTGGAAGTCCATGTGATATGTGGTATGTAGCTCTGTATAATGCTCTGTTTTGACAATAAATAAATTCATAATACAGTTACCAAAAGCTTTTTATAGGGCTGAGATATCTTTTTTATTGTCAGATTTTACTGGGGTTTTTTCAGACTTTGGGATAGGGTTAGACAATACTGAATATATGGTTATATATTTTGTTGATTAGAAGAACACAATCTATAGCAGGTGGAAGCATTAGCAAGGTAAAAAGACAGTGTGATGCAAAACCAGGACCGGCCCTTGGCACTGGCATATAGGTTGTTCCCCTCGGTGTCAATATGAGGCTGATGTGCGTGCCAGCACTGGCTCAGGACACTATGGCTTGTGCCCTAGGTGAGTTGTGTGCTACGTTTTGGCTGCATCTTCCTGCTGTCACAGCTCAATCTCTCGACAAAATTTCCCCACAAAAGAGAACCAAAATATAAAACAATTGGATGTACGCTTGGCTTCATTCATTGAATAAGTGACCGGGAAAACTTTTGAATAACAGCACTGTACAAACAAGTATTGAGTTTCTCAGTAAACACACATACCTGCTAAACATGTCTTTATTTATTGTTCTCCTATCTATTTTGAAGTTAGTACAAAAGCCTTCTATTTTAAAGACTTTCCATTAGGGAGACACTTGTGAGATGTGCATAAACCCACCAGTATTCTAGAAAGTCCCGACTCAATAACATTATTGTCGAAAGGGGGAGAAAGAGGTGGGGCTGAACACCATTTGGTAAAGAAGGGAAACTGTGTTCATAAATTATGAAAATATTATTTAATCTAATCTTACCACTTCCATGCTATTATTTAAGTAAAATATGTACCAAAACTACTGATATTCTTAAAAAGTCATTTATAACACTGTTGCACAGTTATAACAATGACTTAGGTTTGGTCAATTGGCACACCTAGACTTATCTCATGGCACATCATTGTGCCTGGACACACCATTTATGAAATGTAATTTTGGGCATTTTGTGCCTTTATTGATAGGAGAGAATGACAGTGGATAGGCTTGAGAAGGGGGGTGGGAGAGTAGGGGAAGACACTCTGCAAACTGGTCACAGGCTGGATTTGAACCTGGACCGGCACAAGTGTGTATATGGGACGAGCCTGGTTGCTAACCACTCCACCAAACCAGCACTCCCTGGCCACACCATTTGAGAATCAGTTTTCTAGAGTAAAGCCTGTTTTATTTTATGCTTCATATTGACCAAAATCACATCATATACTTTTTTGTTTCTGGGGGTAGGCATTAGAAAATGTCCCTTAGGTACTCAGACTACTTCTTATACGTAACAAAAAGCAAAACTGGACAGTTCTGCAAATCATGTCTTTTGTTTTAGTTCCATTTTTCATAAAAGTAACTTCTATATGAAATGTTCTTTTTGTTGCGGCAAAAAAAAGAGAGAAAACAAAAGTCCCAGAGGCAGCTATAAAGTTTCTGTTCCTCTCCTTCTTGTTGGCATTTAATCAGAAGATTGATGGATAGGCTCCATAGGCCCATTCTGATTGACAGACAGTGGTATCTGTGGTAACTGGTCAGTTCATGGCTGCTTGGAGCCACGTCGTCAATGACTCTGCATATACCATCTCTGATCTGCACAAGACTTTCCATTCTGAGCCAATGGGCTTTAACATTGATGTCACACTGGTAGGTCTATTTGCGGGGCAGGGATGCATGTTAAACACACCAAGAGGCATGTAAGACGTAAAAAAGCATCATATGGGTTGAATGAATAGACAAGACTACGTTACAGTGCAAAACTATTATTACACTGGTAGTTTGGTAAAGGGTCAAGAACATGATTTCTTCCAAATGTAATGCTACCCAACACAAGCATGATGACAAAATTGTTATTTTCTTACAGAATAACTATAACAACAAATGCTGTGTATCACCATTCAGCAAAAAATATTGAGATAAGAGTTTTGGTACATATCACTGAGCTCTAAACCTTTCTAAACAAAATAAAATGTTTGCTGCACAAAACCTGGGGTGACTGATGCCTGTGCTGTGCAGCAGTGATGATGTTTTGTTTGGAAGTTAAGTGGTTCTGACTTTTCTCACCTTGTGTACCTTTGCAGATAATTGCCTTTAAAAAAGAACACTGTTTTGAGCAAAGTATTTGTTTTTAATGAGCCCTCCCTACATCTGAATCTTTTCTTCTTTTTATAACCTTTTATTTTAGAATGAATGAAGCAGCTGTACCCTGAAGCTGAACAAAGAAACTGAAGGTCAACCGGGAAAAAACACTTTGATAATCAAGCCTCACAATAATTCGTTTTTCTGCATGAAAAAATGTTCCATCAGTAACAAATCTGAGCTTAAAATTAAATATTAAAAACATTTTACTGCAACGTTAAAATGATGTCACATATTATCCAACAAAGTACAAATTTAAAGATTATACTGCAGCCTATGACGTGTTGTTTTATTATATGCCAAAGCCTTTATTTTTACTATTTAGTCCTTGGTACCCTGCTTTGTGGAGGGTTAAAATCTGAATAAGACGATGATTGAGGAAAATCCTTTCTGTTTGTTTTATGCTTGAACAGCCATTTTTTGATCACTGACTTTTTTGTGTCCAAAGGTAACCTGATAAATTCAGCTTCCCTTCATTTATTTTTACAGAAATGACACAACCCTGGTGTTTACCCTATCCGTGTAGCCCTCAGAAAACTTAATACAACATTTTTTAAAAATAGATCTTCTGGGCCTTTCGTGTCTTTATTGATAGTGTAGAGATACAGTGGAAAGGCTTTCGAAAGAAACAAAACAGGTTGAGAGTGTTATTGCAGTTTCACATTTAAGGCCCTTTATCTGCAAAGCACGTTCTTTACAAGTGGGGTGCATCACACTTTGGGGAATGTTGGTCTATATTTTGCAATCTTGATGGTGCTTTGTTCGAATCACATTCAGGATTTGTATTTATTGCCAAGTACATTTGCACATATAAGGGATTTGACTTGGTAAATGGGTGCAAAAACAAATAACATGTGTTAGAATACAAATAGAGACATAAAGAATAAATGGAAGAGTAAAAGTAGCTAGAATATAGTACAAACTAGGGATGCACCAAAATGAAAATTTGTGGCCGAAGCCGAATAAAATATAAACACTTGGCCGAATACCGAATACTAAATATCCAATGCAGAGGCAATGTATTTCACTATATTTTTAATAGTGCATAAATTGCTTAGAGTACATTTTTAGACATGTTTTACAAGAAAGTTATTGTTTATTGAATATTATGATTTTTTTTAATATTCTAGTAGCTTTTGCTTTTCAAAAAAAAGCCCAACAAAGTTTTTCATTTACATTAAGCCTTCAAACAAAACAAAAAATGCATTAAAAAAATACTAATGTGCATTGAAGTAGATATAAACCAATAGACCAATAATACCAACAAACAAATAATTGTCCTTTTGACACAAGGCTGCTTTAAGGCTGTCACTTTATATTCGATATTTGAATCACTAATCGAATATGGAAATAAATATCTGTAACCGAATTGTAAATAAGTATTTGAATGTAAAATATTGAGTGTGGTGACACATCAGGTCTGGAGCAGTGGACCAGTCAGTCCAACAGAGGGCGCTGTGAGCGCAGCTTGACCGTCAGACACATCCACTGCTCTCTTGACTTCAGTAAACAAAGAGTTTCCCCTCCGAGGGGACATTACAGCTCTCAATGTTCTGAGGAGAGCTGTGTGGAAGTAGTTTTGGGTCTACACCGTCGATGGCAAACAAAGGATAACTTCGGTATTTTTCAACCTGGGTCCTATTGCCCCAAGTGTATGTGTGTATACGATTGACGGGTACAACTCGTTTTAAAATTGGCTCAGTATCAAGGGAGCGGATGCAGCCGGCAGCCGCGAAGCTAGATCGGGGGGCAACTGCATCCCGTATAAGTTTGAGCATTAAAAGTGTTTATTTCGCCACAGACCGGTTGCGATCGCCGGTGCTAGCTCTCTAATTAGCACTGTAAGTGTTCCGTTTTCCTTCACGTCCTCTGACCTGTGTGACGTCATCTCCTGTGAGCTTGTTGCCGGAAACAGAGGAGCCATGCAGTGCGCCGAGCTGCTTATCCCAGCGGACAGTTGAAAGTTTTACTGCATCGGTATCATGGCTGAATATTTACCAGATTTCGAGAGTGAAGACGAGCCTTTTCATTACGATGGCCACCCGTATTTATTTGAGCCAGAGTATACGGACGAGGAGCTCCTACAAATTCAAGAGCAAACAAGGATAGCAAGAGAGGGCCAACGAGCAGACGAGGGTGAAGCAGCGGCGGCACAAACGCGAATTTCTGAGGACTGGTGGTGCTCCTGTGGTTGCTGTGACTCTATGCCCACAGAGGAAGAATGTCTGTGTTGTAACGAGTGGGACCTGTTGCCCAATATTCGTGGTCTCGATGTGTCGTGGGATGATACAGAAAGTACCCGACGTTGTGTAACTACATTAGAGGATTTCCCCCCTCTGATCAACAGGGCAGTGCTGGATACCTTTTTTCATGTACCCAAAATAAATTGGAGGAGGCGACCAAAACCACAGGGACCAAATGGTCAACTATCCATAAAGTAAGTATAACTAATATGTCTTTATGTGTACAATACTTATACGGGATGCAGTTGCCCCCCTATCTAGCTTCGCGGCTGCCGGCTGCATCCGCTCCCTTGATACTGAGCCAATTTTAAAACGAGTTGTACCCGTCAATCGTATACACACATACACTTGGGGCAATAGGACCCAGGTTGAAAAATACCGAAGTTATCCTTTAAAATCGAAGACCAGGCTGTGTGTTATGTGAAATGCAGTTCAGTCACTCGTCCTCCATTTATTTGCGGGCTCAGCCATCGGCTTTTCATCTTAGCTATACGGCCGAGTGCAGCAGCGCTTCGTCAAGAGTTTAATTTCGTGTGACGACGTTTTTTTCGGCAGGGTGAATAAGAGAGTCTCTGTCCCTTACTGGGGGGGTCTAATCAAATATCTTCAATTATTTGGGTGCATGATTGAGTTTGATTTTTAGGAAAAGTGACAGCCTTAGTCTGCTTAGCCACAGTCACACGCAATGACGTAGTTGATTTCGTCATTGCGTCACACGTCACACTCGGCCTTGCTATTACCTCACTCCACCGAAGGCCGAATATGGCTTTTTTTGCATTATTCGGACGAATATATTCGGACACCGAATATTCTGTGTATCCTTAGTACAAACTGAATAAGTTAGATATAAAAAGTACAAAACATACAATTTATACAACAGGCACAAAATGAACAGAAACATAACCCAATGATAGAAGATACAGCGAAGAAGATGTATAGATGAGCAGTGGTTTTCTTTTAACAGTATAAATGTAATTTATACTGTTAAATGTGCAAAAATGTACAACAAAATGGGAAGAATGTATGTTTTTGTATTTATTTTTTGGGCATTTTGTGCCTAAATTGATAGGAGAGGGACAGTGGATAGGCTTGTGAAGGGGGGTGAGAGAGTAGGGGAGGACACTCTGCAAGCTGGTCACAGGCGGGATTTGAACTCCGTCAAACCAGCACCCCAGGAAAAATGTGTTTTTAACTGAAGTAGTGCATTGTACCTCGTCTACATTTTTGGTGAAGAGTCCCTCCAAAACCAGAATTTCCTTTTTCTTCATGTGACTTTGAACAGAGCATTAGCTTCACTGTCTCTTCTTCACTTTGACCTGTTCAAGTTTTCACCTCAGTTTTACAATTTAATTTGACGGTAACAAAAAGGATAGCTGTCAAACAAGCTTTCTTTTCACGATTCTGCATACTTATGTTTAATTTTAAGATCAAGTCAGGTCAGATTTCCTGATGTGTGTCAGACCGCATCAGCCTCAGTATGCCAAGCTTTGGACGACCTTTATATGTCACCCAGTCTTTGAGAAGGTGAGAAAAATCTTAATGTTAAGATCGTATTTGATGGAGCATATTTAGGAACAGGACAACAAACACACAGCAGTATGAAGGTCACACTGTCTGACAGATACTGACAAGTGTGGCATTAGCAATGCAAAATTAAAAGACAAATTCCTAGTACTGTATGATACTAGCACTTTGTTATGCCACAAGTAAACACTGAGACCATCCCCCTGCCCGCTTTGGTGTCCTGGGCTCCTTTCAGGAACCACTAGCCTAGGTCATGATTTAGGTATGAATATGTGTCAACCCTTTTCAGTTTGAAAGACTAAAAAGAAAAAAATAAAATAAAATTGAATAAAATAAAAAACACAAGCTAGGTCTAGTCATGATAATATTGACCCACCTTTGGTCTATCGGTTGTGGATTCTCAAACCAAACTGGTCTTGTTACAAACAGCTTGTTCATACTAGTCCCTGGAAACCATGACAACACCCATGGTATCTTACAATTAAGAAGGAGGGAGACAGACTGCACGAGGACAACCCAACCACAGATCTCTGTAGTGCCCAAATTCACAACTGCCCAACAATTTGCCCCAATAATTTGCCACAGCACCCTAAACAACCCATATCTTTAGTGATACCACTACCTATACTTTTCCATTGTTTGACATATAAACCAGACAAAATACTATATGAGAAAATGTATTAGTCTTTTCTTCAACTAAAGTAATCACAAATGAATCCTACCTCCAAAGTGTATTTACTCAAGTTACTACCCAAAATTTCGCTTTTGTTTTCAAGATCCAACATTTGAAAATAATACAAGGACATTTAAATATTTACTCCTTGTCATTCGTTTGATTATATTATGAATGAAGCACAGATTGATTGGACACAAATGCACAAAACCAAATCCAGAGTCAAGAAGGCAAAATGGTTTAATGATTAAACAGGCTGAGTTTGGTACACAGGTTGTCCGTCAGCAGGGAAACAGTGCTCCACAGACTTACGACCAAAAAATCAGGAACGAGAAGCAGGCAGGAGTCAGTACACTAAAAAAATGGAATCAGATCAGGCAGAAAAGTGCAGAAAGTGTGAGGCGAGGTCAGAAAAAACAGGCAAGGAAATGCATGGCAAAACAAACTATGATGAGTGCTAGGAGGAAGACCGAGATGTACAACAAACTGGCACGGGACAAAGGGAGACATGAGGTTTTATAAGAAGTAATGAAGGATGATGAGAAAAAGCTTAGGAAGAAACACTCGGCATGCAGATTTGACAAGACAGGGGTAGGGCAGAGAGGAACACACATATGACAGACAACGGTCAATGGTCTGAAAATAAAACAGGAAAGAAAAGACAAGGGACATGAATGTGAAGAAATAAAGGAAACTTGATCGACATAACAGTTTTACTGTTCAGGGCGTTATCACCAAAACATATCTATGTGTTATGGTAAGGAAGACATTACTGCTCTGATTAACCATAAACAATCATACACCAAGGAAATTTTTTGGAATTTTTACCAAGGTACAAAAGACGGGTGCTAGATACTTGTCAGATGATCAAGCACAAAGTGGATTTGTGGCTGATATCCTGGATGTTTCATCTCAGGTGGTTTCACACCTACAGCTCAGTTTCTTTGTTCCAATCCAGTTGGAAGAAAAGGCACAAATTTTCATATTTTCTTTGGACCGTTTCATGTTCCCATTTTTTTACACACACACATAAAGGCAGGGCTGGTCATTTGTCATTACATCCAAGCCAGCACTGATGTAGCTACGAGTCTGGCTATACAGACGTGGACAAAAATGTTGGTACCCTTCTGTTAAAGAAAGAAAAAACCCAGTGGTCACTGAAATAACTTGAAACTGACAAACGTAAAAAAAAAAATAAAGGTGTACTGAAAATTAACTAATGAAAATCAGACATTGCTTTTGAATGGTGGTTCAACAGAATTATTTTAAAAAACAAAACAATAAAAATGGCATGGACAAAAATGATGGTACCCCTAGAAAAGATTAAAAATGATGTAACTATGGGGACATGTTAAAATCAGGTGTTTCCTGTAACTATCATCTCAGGTGTCTCCAAGCTTGTAATTAGTCAGTCTGCCTATTTAAAGGCTGAAAAGTGGTCACTGTGCTGTTTGGTATCATGGTGTGTACCACACTGGACATGGACCACAGAAAGCTAAGGAGATAGTTGTCTCAGGAGATTAGAAAGAAAATTATAGACAAGCATGTTTAAGGTAAAGGCTATAAGACCATCTCCAAGCAGCTTGATGTTCCTGTGACTGCAGTTGCACAGATTATTGAAAAGTTTATGGTCCACAGGATTGTAGCCAACCTCTCTGGACGTGGCTGCAGGAGGAAAACTGATGACAAACTGAAGAGACGGATAATACGAATGGAAACCAAAGCACCCAGAACAACTTCCAAAGAGATTAGAGGAGAACTCCAAGGTCAAGGTACATCAGAGTCAGATTACACCATCCATCACTGTTTGAGCCAAAGTGGACTTAATGGAGGACAATTACTGTTGGAAGCAAATCATAAAAAAGTGAGACTGGAATTTTCCAAAATGCATATTTACAAGCCACAAAGCTTCTGGGAGAATGTCTCCAGAGAACTGGAGCTTTTTGGTAAGTCACATCAGCTCTATGTTCACAGACGCAAAAACGAAGCATACAAAGAAGAGAACACTGTACCTACTGTGAAACATGGAGGAGGCTCAGTTATGTTCTGGGGCTGCTTTGCTGCATCTGACACAGGGTGTCTTGAATCTGTGCAGGTACAATAAAATCTCGAGACTATCAAGACATTCCGGAGCCAAATGCGCTGCCCAGTGTCAGAAAGCTTGGTCTCAGTCACAGGTCATGGGTCCTCCAACAGGATAATGAGCCAAAACACAGCTAAAAACACCCAAGAATGGCTCAGAACAAAACACTGGACTATTCTGAAGTGGCCCTCTATGATCCCTGATCTAAATCCTGTTGAACATTTGTGGAAAGAGCTGAAACATGCAGTCTAGAGAAGACAGCCTTCAAACCTGAGACAGCTGGGGCAGTTTGCTCATGAGGAGTGGGCCAAAATACCTGTGGACAGGAGCAGAGTCTCACTGAGAGCTACAGAAATCACCTGATTGCAGTGATTGACTCAAAAATGTTGTACAACAAAATATTTAGTTAAGGGTACCATCATTTTTGTCCAGGCCAGTTTCAGTATTTCGATTTTTAAGATTATTCTATTAAACCACAATTCAAAAGCAATGTCTGATTTCCTTAGTCAATTTTTTGCTAATTTTATGCTTTGCCACTTTTGTCAGTTTCAAGTTTTTTCAGTGACCTTTATAAGCTTTTCTTTCTTTACCAGAAGGATACCAAATTTTTGTCCACATCTGTACATTATGTAAAGAAAGTTAGGAGGCTAAGGTACAAACAAAATGAGTTGTGGTTTAACAGAGGAGGTTAAATGTCTTAACGTTAATGTATATGTGTCCTAGATTGCATACTCATTAATGTATGAGATGCCTTACTTTTTAACTGTCAGCAAACTCCAAGAACAAGGGCTTGAAACACTCTCCAGTGTTTACAGCAGACCACAGAAGACAGCAGATAGCATGGTAACTTATTATGCCATAGCACCTGACGTGTCTGATTAAAAACTGTCAGTGATGCTGAAAAGTAGAGAGCAGCTTTCAAAAGGACAAGCTCTCCTGCTTGAACGGGCTGGAGAGAATTTTGATACTTTCAAAGAGTTTTTGAATCAGTCCATGTTGTCCAGTCCTGTGATGATCTGCTGTGGAGACATAAAGTAGCAACAACCTGTTGCTATTTTTATGGTATGCTGTGCATATGCCCAAGAAGTGACTCACTGGGATTTGTTGCCTGCCTCGTAGCCTGGTAACTGTAATTAAATTATCATACTACTACTGATGCTTATACAGCTGCAGCAGTGTGATGAGTTATGTCGTCACCCTGTTTGCTCCTAGTTAAATCATTTCCTCGCAGCAAACAAAACATTTCAGTAGTAGATCGGAGGTGTGCCAAGGTGAGCTAGACGTGGTTATTTGTACCAAAACAATGAAGATTGTCCTGTCATATATATTTACACAAACTTTGCCAAACAGGGAACGCCAACATGTATCTGATCAATTCTCCCAAATGTTCAGTTTGAATGATGGTTGTTAAAACAAATTAGGGGATAAAGGCAAAGACTGACCAACATCTGCTGTACATTGTTTTTGAAATTTTACTTATGATATCCTAGACAGTTTTCTTAAAGGAGGAAGGAAAAATAAATATATGCTTCTGAATTATGATACAGTAATAATCACAAAACTTCAGAATCGTAATCTCAATCAAACTTGCACCCAAGTATCAAGATCTAATCAAATCTGACAAAAGAGAATCGCCCCAGTTGTAATGTAACGCCCCAAATCCTTCTTTTTTTATGTCATTGAAGTTTGTTTTGGGCTCACAGTGGAGGAGATGATGCAAAGTCAAATGTAGTGATGCGAGCTGCTGTTGACAGGTGTGCTGTGGGTTACAGGCCAGAGTGATGAAGGGAGCTTAGCCGTCCATGATGGATGGGGTGTCTGCTCAACTATGACTGATTACAGCAAGCAGCCAGCGGGGAGACAGGAGGGGCCGCGAAGGGCCCCTGTCTCCACTGGGATGAGGCCAGCAGTGTGTGTTTGTGTGCGAGAGAGAGAGGGAGAGAGAGAGGGAGAGGAGAAGGAGTGCAGGACAGGAGCCAGAATAGCAGAAGTCAGAAAAAAGGAGCAAGTCATCAATAACCCATAGTTTGAGTTACAGCCCCTCTATCAGAGAGGCAGACAGGGGGGAAAGGGAAGAAATGAGATGAGAAGAGGGTGAAAGGGAGTGAGAGGAGAAGAGAGAAACACCAAACAGAGGACAGAGACAGAAAAAGACGATGAGCAGCGAGGAGCTTGAGTAGGTTTATCATCTTCCCAAAGAGCATCAAGGACAAAAGAGGGAGAGAGATTTTTCTCCTCTTTGCTTCTTTTTGTTGCTCTCAGACACTTATAAAGATAAAACATGCAGCTCTCCTGTCTCTTTTCCTTGTACAGAGACTTTTATTTGCATCTTCTGGGCATTCAGCTGTAGGGGACAGAGAGCAACTGAGCAGGAGAGGTCTTCAGTTCAAGGAAACTCCAAATACATGCATGCATACATCCTTGTAACAGGAAGCACTCAGGTGAAAGGTCAGCGGTTGTTTTACTTTACTCCTTAAGGAGAACAAGGAGAAGTGGATGTTTTAATTTTAAAAAACAAAAAGTACATGTATGTAGCAAAAAAAGAAAATGAAAGAAAAAGCACAAGTTAGTAGAATAAACTTGTCAGTTTTATCCACTTGAAATTATGAAATGTGTTACACAGATTTTTTTACCCTCTTACTTTAAGTTGTAGCTTTGAAACTGTCATCATTACTCATCAATGTTGCTGACTTCTTAAACCAGACACCATCATTTTTTTTCTGCTAGAGTACCACTGGAAAATGAAGTTAATGGCTCAGATTCAGAGTTATGGTGATGAAAATGTTGGCCTGTTTTGCAGCAGCTGCCTGCCAGCAACAAAAGATGTGCTATTTGAATAATGCTCATTGATGTAAGACTATTTATTCACAAACCCAGGCACTAGAACTGCGATTTCAGGACTGAGGGCATATGAGACATTTTTATATCAGATAGACTAATAATCTGCTGAATCCTAATGACACTTGGATTATTTTTTTTTATATTTCAAAGCCCCCACAGTGTGTCATGGCACCCCTGCTGCATTAAATGATTAGTAGACTAAGTGACAAGAGTTAGTGCTCATACAGTTTTCAAAGGTCAGGTTATCTTCAGTGTAAAAGTTTGACGTGTTTGATTGCTATTGCTTGTAAAGCTGTGTTTGTGATCTTGCTGTCAGCTTAGTGTAACTGTGTTCAGAGAGATTTTGTCAACTGGTGACTATTATCAAAGCAGTGAATGTTGAGCATAGGTTTATAATGAATGCTGCTTTGTTTTCTAAAAAACTTTATCCAGAGAGGTGTTGGTATGGCAGAGTGAATAACAAACCATGCACACAAGATATTGAGACTTCTATCATGTCAAGTGACCCAGGTTACCATAAGTTTCCATTTACTCCCCCTCTTCCTTTCCAAGTCCACCCACTGTTTTCCACTATGGATAGAAAAAGTGCCAAAAAATATAAAAACATACCTGGCGTGTAATTATGCCCTTCAAATTAAAAGAGCATCTGACATTTTCAATGAAAAAAACAGACATATCCTGCATCACCAGCAGATACCACACTCATGTATCAAACTAACATCAACTCTTTACCGCAAGAATATCTGGTACATCTCATTTTATGCCTTTTTACATGTCCGCAAACACTTAAGTGTCTTCACTAAGTTCAAGTACCTTGGAGGTTTGTTTTAATGATCATCGTTCCAGTTCTTTTAACCACATGAAGTGCTTGTCCACTGTAATTTTGTCTGTTTTGTTGATGGCTAATTAAGAGTGCAGCTAAAAAAAATTCCACATTGTTTAGGATTAGCTTGTCAATGTAAGACAATTTGACTTCTACTGACAAACTTTTTAATTACAAGAAATAGTCACAGTCAAGTTAACTCATAGCCATTTACTTTTAATTTTATAAACATTTTTTTTAATTCTGGGTCTTAAAAAATGTTGTTCAGTTTTTTTTGAACACTTAAAGGATAAGTTCGGTTTCTACAGCTTTCACATTGTTTATAGAATGAAGTAGAACAATACACTCACCCAGAAGGCTCCAGACATGTCTTTGACTGTGCTGACCTCTGAACTGAAGA
This sequence comes from Scarus forsteni, assembly GCA_036419115.1. Classification (NCBI taxonomy): domain Eukaryota; kingdom Metazoa; phylum Chordata; class Actinopteri; order Labriformes; family Labridae; genus Scarus; species Scarus forsteni. The sequence continues at coordinate 4,579,139 of JAZDUH010000471.1, forward strand.
AGAAGAAGGTTTGCCTCTGCGCATGCACACTACGGCTCATTGTTTCAGAGGAAGACAACCGGCTACACAACGACTTTCTTCTTCCAGTTTTGTGCAAAATGGACGAATATCTATCGGATGAAGATGTTGTGGAGGAGAACTTTGAATATGATGGGTGTCCTTACAGTTTCGAGCCAGAGTTCACAGATGAGGAGCTCATCGAAAGAAGGACGTGGAGGCAAAGAGAAGAACAGCTCTCCAGAGAGCACTGCGCATGTGTGGAGGCAAACCTTCTTCGTCAGTTCAGAGGTCGGCACAGTCACAAAGACATTTCTGGAGCGACACAGACTGTAATGGAGGAGTAGCCTGAGCGGACCATGACGAAATATTGGTGAAACTAATGAGTTTTTGGACAATTAAGGCAGTTTTAGGATCGGCGCTATACATGCCCCGTGTGCTACCATTATACGGATGTCCGCCCCTCGATTTTGGATCTAAATATCTCCCGAAGCACTGTTTGGATCAGGAAAGCCTTCTGGGTGAGTATATTGTTCTACTTCATTCTATAAACAATGTGAAAGCTGTAGAAACCGAACTTATCCTTTAAAATGCGGTTTAACTAAGCATGTGTTTTTATCTGTTGTCAAAGACCTGCAGTACCTTCGCTGCCCTCCAATGGACTCCAGCCCTGATCCAGCATATATTAAAGCTCTACCATTTGAAGCAAAAGATGAAAAGATACATTTTTTAGGAAATCTTGATTTTTTCAAGATTCACCTGGTTATATTTTAGGATGTGATCTTTTTTTGCACTTATAGCTTGAAGGATCTGTGCCCCATGTTTCATAAAGACAAACACTTCTGCGCTCCTGAGGCTCTCAGGTTTAATTTCAGTGAATGACAGAATATTCCCTCTGTGACATTCAGTGATGTCTCGCCCTGCATATGTTTATTCAAACTCTGACGTTCGATTGGGCTTGTCAGCGTATCTCTTTTGTGTTTGCAGATCCGGTCATAACTCGCCTCATTTCTCTACATCTTGTTTTATGGAGTTTTGTGGGGAGCCTGATATGTCTTGTGTTTCACAGATTGCTTCAAGGGCTAATCTCTCTCATAGCACTCCAGCGCAAATGCCAGTGTTTACTTGAGGCGATGCAATTCTGTGTAAGCCTGTGGTCAAATTAGATGGAGCACCGGAGAGCAACAATTACACTGACATGGAGCTCTAAAATTTCATGCGCATTAACTGATCCAAAGAGGATAGCTGAGCCCTAAGCTGCAGCCTGGGCGTGTAATGTGAACACCATTAAAGCTTGGGCATAGAGATGCTATCAGCTGAAATGTGAATGATGTGACTGTTCTGTGAAAACTAAGAGATCAGATTCCTCCCCGCAGCACACACCAAGCAAAATTCTCTAACGCCGAAGCAGCAAACACTAATTGAGTAAGATGGATACACTCCTACAGAGAATCGAATTAGCATGTTACACTACTACATGAAGACTGTTGGGGATCGCAGCAGAGAGGGTTTAGCCTGCTAATTGGGCTGGCAGAGGATCAGATGATTACTGAAGCTTTCAATACTTCACTTTGATACTTCTCAGTGGCACTTCTGATTAGAGGAAAAGTCCATCACTGCTCATCCACAGACCAACAGTTACATTAAGTTTGAAAGATGATATTTCATTCAAGACAGGCCCATTAGGTCAGCCAAAGGTAAAGAATGGATTTGCTAAAATTTCACTGATGTCAATGACACTGACAAATCTCTTCATTGATTTAATCATTTATTGACTCCCTTGCTGATTCTTGTAGATTTTCAGTTTGGACCAGTTTACACAGGTCTTCAGTGGCAACAATATCAAACACATGACACTTCTGAATGACATGGCATGTTTTGCATCAAACTGTGAAAAGTCAAAGCCACAATTTTAACCACCCCTGTCCACTGCCTGCCACAATCACATCTCTGACCATCTCTGTTTTCATTTCTGCTGACTTCCTCTGATAAGAGAATGAAATTTTTGAATTGTCAGACACACAAGAGAACTGATGAGGGAGTTTTTCAACACAAATGGCCCTTTTCCATTAGTCCTACTTCACTCTATTCGACTCTATCCGGTTCTACTCTACTCGCCTTGTGCTGCTTTACCATTAGCCCCAGTCGCCTGCCCAATGAGGTGCAGTGTCGCTTGAAACGGCTGAGTGGCACTAAGGTGACGTCATTTTGAGCGCGACACAACAATCTGTGCTTTTTTGTCACAAACCGAGTAAAAAAAGGAAAGTGTAAGAAGGCTGCAGGTGGCAAGAAGAAATAACCCTTGAGAAGCACAGGAGAGTTTTGGAAGCTATACAACAGAATGAAGCCGAGGACAAGAGCAATCGAGCTACAAAGAAAAGATGTATGAGGGTAAGCTAACGGTAGCTACCGCTAGCATGCTAGGTCATCACGCTCATGACTAATTGATGACCACATTGTCTGACCAATCAGTAACCGGCAGTCAGTGACGTCATCTTTTAGTATCGACTCAGCTCGCTTGGAACCAGAGCGGAGTAGGTACTAAAACTAGCTTGTTTTAGGAGGTACCAGGCTAGTGGAAACACGCTGGAAATCGAGTAGGGCCAAGGCGTGCTAGTGGAAAAGGGCCAAAGGATGAATGATACTGTTTCCTTGAGCTTGTTGTTACCAATCTCAACAAGAGGTGGTTTTCAATTCCAATTCCTACTTAAAAAGAGGTGTCATGCCCTCAATTATGTAAATATCAGTCGAGGCATCCTGACATTTCACTAAAGGCAGATCTAAAACCTGCAGAATGTGATGTGAGCTCAGGGATGATTCAGTTCTGGTTTACTGCCTCACCAAGAAGGTTATGTTTATATGGGTGTTGGTCACTTGTTTATTTGTCTGTCAGTCTATCTGTGAGCAAGATAACTCAAAAAGTTATCAAACAGAGTCTGATGAAATTTTTGGTGAAAGTTAGTCATGGCACAAGGGAGAAATGATTCAATTTCAGTGTTGCTCTGTATGTGAAAAGAGATCAAAGACTTTTCTTTGAGGATCGGTTAAGATTGAAAAGGACACTTTTTATTTTAGGAAATAGCTCTAATAAAAATGTCTGTGCCCTCAGAGCTCTTCTACTTAAGTTTTCTTATTCTCAGGTCTCACTGAGTTGTAGGTACAATGTATAAAACATTTACCTTGGCAGGGGAAGGCAACTGACAAGATGACTTCAGGGATGTCTATTAGTTTTCAGGACAGATGTGGCTCACTTCTTTTACCAGGGCAGATCATCATGGTGATTCCTAAGCAGCTCCAGGACAGATACAGGCATGGGTCATCCACATGAGTCTGAGCCCCTCCCACCACAGACTCATGGTCAGGACAAAAGTATCCAGGCTGAGGCTAAATGTTTATTAATCATAGATTTTTCATATGATAACTGGATTTTTGGTGATTCTGCCTGATAAATGGGCCAAAAATACTGTACTTCTTTAGTCTATAATGAAAAATGAAATGACTTATGCAATTTATATTTTTCTAATAAACAATGAAATCAACATAAAAGTGAAACACAATGCACCTGGTATGATCAGCTCTAAATTAAAATTGTTTTGTTTAAGATGTTCAATATTTTTTCCTGACCCTAACTCCCTGGTTTTTATTATTTTAATATTAGTATAACACAGGAGGAATAATTGACCACATTGAACTCCTCTAATTATTTTGCATGTGTCTTGTGTAAGTGAGTGTGCGAGCTGTATGTGTATTACGAGGGTGGGTGGGTTTTGTATTTTCATTGCACTCAATTTTCTACTTTTTAATTGTTTTTATGTAACTTACTTTGTGCTACAAGTCTTTATATGAAAAGTATAATGCAAGTAAAGTTTGATTGATTGAATAAAATAAATTTTGCCCTAAAATTAGGTTACAATAAAAACTTTTTTTCATAGGGAAACAGAAAAAATATATATTAAACTTTGATGTGATACACTAATATGAAAGTTTGTAATGCAAATTAAAATAAGTGACTTGGCATGCGGTGTATGTTTGGGATAAGATATCAGTTTATATGAAATGCTCTCTACTGACCAATCAGATTGTGGTCACAAAGGTCGTGAGCTGGTCCATTACAGTTTATGGAGAATGATGCCTAAATCTGTAACTGTAAGTATCACTGAGAAATAATTGACTACCAGCACTGACAGACAGTAGGTGTGCTTTTAAAGCCCATATCATGCTTTCTAAGAGTTATGTGCCCTTAAAGGTGTCTATACACCGAATATGATTTGAGCGTCCTCTGCGATCGCTCTCCATACAAAGTCAATGTACAGCCGTGATGTGGCAGGGTTAACTCTCCGGCGACAGAGGATAACGTTAACTTTGCTTGTCGAAGCTTGCCAAAGTCGAAAAAGTTCATCTTTCAAGCAATGTCATGTGTGGCTGTGCAGCAACAGCAAATCAGTGGTATGTGCATGTGTGACGGTACCAGTTTTTACCAGCTTTTCTTCCGGACTGCAGAGTAACAATCTATGTCCTTGTGGGAAACATTAGTCAGCAAGGACATTAGTTTCACCCAGACGGATCGCTGAACACTGCTGAAAAAGGCTGCTGTAGGGCCATCAGTTTTGTGGCTGGTAGGTGCATGAAAAGGATACAGTGGGAATAATGTCAGCTAATACATCCTATTACATGTTATGTGATCTGATCGCAGAGAAACTCGAGCAGACGTGACATCACCGAGCCACAGCAACAGGCAACATGGATCAAAATGAGGTATTTATGTACACGCGACATGACTTCAGTGGGCAATGCATGAAGTCACGTTCAGTGTGAACGCAGCTTAAGTGTGTTTGACATAGCTCCTATGCAAGGTAGAGCACCTTCATGAACAAAACAAAAAAAGTCTGTGGCATTGAAACTTTTGCCTCCTCTCATCTTTGTAGAGAGGTACCCAAAAAGTCTCATTCAAAATGTGTAATCCTTGGCAAAAGAATACAGCCTAAAACCCATAGCTTCCCATATTTAAAAAAATAAAAATAAACATTAACCTGATTTTTGGCAATCTTTCAAGTCATTAAAATCTTCAACACCTTCGACCTTCAAACACATGTTCATCTGGTAGATTTGACTTTCACAAGTTTCATTTCTAAACAGGTCATTGAGGCTCGAAAACAAAAACAAATTGAACATCAGCATAATAATGTGGTCCAGTTTTTTTTGGTCTCACAGGTAGACTTTGACTAAAGGTATTTTTTCAAGGTTGATTTGTATTCAGAAAGTCACAGTAGCATTAGTAACACAAGGAGGCCTCTGCTTAATAAAAGTCACACTGTCAAAACAGCAACCTCATGCACACAAACACACACACACACACACACACACACACACACACACACACACACAGGTATAAATACATGTGTTTGCAGGGGTCCAAAGCACAAACACTCATTCAAAAGTAATTTAAGATTCTGCCCTTTGTTTGTTCCCTCACTGACTTTTATTTTCTCCTTATAAAGCCCAGAGCAATAAACAACATATAAGGCGATTTCACTTTGATAACTTTACTTCAATATTAAATCCATGACTCTTGTTAATGTGATATGAAATATATCCCTTTTCTACCTTTAAATTATGGCCTTAAAGTTCAATATTGCAATAACTTTCAACCTCACCTGAGCCTGGTGCTCTTCACTCTTCTCCACCCCCTGAACCTGCAGCAGGTTCTTGGCTACTCCCACACACGGCACCCCTGACAGCACCCCAAGATGGCAAGCCAGGCCAAACTCTGCACAGGTTGAAGAGAAATAATGTCAAATACAGACCAAAACAGAAACAGCTCAAACAAGAAGCTCAACACACTTTAATTAAGATACGGAGGGTACTGACACATACTCAATATTACAAGTAAGTGTAATCAATGAAAACCTATTTTCTTAGATGGAGCTTACTATAGTTATCATGTCTTTGACACTGGGGTTTGGCTTACCTCTATAATGGAAGATACCATTCCCATCCACAAACACAACCTGTCCAAAAACACAGCACATACATTTATTTAACTGTGGTAAAGAAGAACTGGAATCACTTCATTTTTAACGTCACATCCCTCACCAGTCACATCTTGCTTATTGGTATGCTATTTAACAGCATACTGGCTATTACTCGACTTTATTAAAGGTCCAGTGTTATACAATAATAATTTTCTTTGTTGTAAGAAGGGGCTCTGTTTTTCCATCCAAGGGTTTATTACGTAATAGCTATACAGCCTTCACTTACATGTGTTTTCTCATTACAGGCAGACACCATGACTGTTTTGAAAGTCTGCTCAGTGGCTTGCAACCTCCTTTCAGCCTCCAATCAGGCACTGCTTGGGCAGCTAATCTCCACAGAGCTTATTATCATTGAGTGGTGCAGGTATGAGCTTTTGGATGCAGTCCAGTAGTGAGCTAGCATGTAGCAATTCCTGGTTCCCAAGCCTGAAAGTAAGTGGGCGGCATTTAGAGCAGCAGTTTCAGACATCAGGAGACCACCTGAAATATCGGCAGCTAGAGAAAGGCAACATAGAGAGACATAGAACCATTCACCAGGGCAATCTGAGGTCACCAATCAACCTAATAGGCATGTTTTTGTTTCAGTTTTTTGTCCTTGTAAGGAAGCCATCTTGCCTAGGGAGAACACACGCATGCACGGGGAGAACACGTAAATACCACACAGAAAGGCCCCGCCCGATCCAGAGATCGAACCATCAACCTCCTTGCTGTGAGCCACCAAGCCACAGAAATTCAATTATTCATTTTTTATTTAACTTAAATCAAATCCTTGCAGATACCCAAAATGTGATATACACAGTCAAATGCAAAAGGACATGTGACCTTTAAGAGCTTCTCAGACCCTGATTCTACATCACCATAGACTATTGCTTGTAAGTCATTTCTAAAACTTTTCCCTAATATCCGCAACATTACTGTTTACTAGCTGAAAAGTTAATATTAATTGATTATCACTCAGCAAATGATAATCCTTATTAGCTTTCCCTAGTATGAACCTTTAAAGGCAGAAGTATCATGTGTATAATAGTCCTTTTCTATTACTCACAATGTCAAGTGCAGTAGTTTCCAAACTATTTCACTTAAAGGAGACATATCATGCTGATGCATGATTTAATACTTACATATAATATAATAAATTTGAAAACAAGACCTTACACCCCCTTAATTTTCAAAAAATGAGATATTGTATTTTTTCTGATATCCTACAACGAGATTTGATGCCTCTGAAAATAGGTCATTGCGAGATGTCTACGAGATTTAAATCGTCGTGACGACACGAGGTACATTTCTTTTTATTGGAGTAATCTGATAAAACACTTCCTCCTCTGTGATGTCTGTTAGCCACAAAACCGTCACCGAGGAACACATCCGTCCAGCAGCAGTATATAGATCTCTAGCTCACACTCACTCATTACCAACTCTGGCCTGTAGGGGGACTCAATACGCGGTCGCTGCTTTGAGCCTGCCGGAAAATACAGTAGAAGAAGAAGAACAGGCTGGCTCTACCCCCGATAGAACTGACCAATCAGAGCACAACGGGCTGTGACGTTGCAAGGTAACTGTAGGTCATCCTGAGATCCTCGTGTTTCAACGAGACCTTGTTAATGGCCTAAAATTAGGATTTTGTGAACGCTATTGTGGGGCAATGAAGGAACTAAATGACTTGTACTGAGGGCAGAAATGCTTTACAGGCATCCTAGTCTGGCATAGTGAAAAGGAGAAACAAGCATGATATGTCTCCTTTAAGGTAGATCATGTTCACACCATAAAAAACAGCCTCTAAACATGTTACTGTAGCTTCTTAATTAGCTTCTTCTATCTAGCAAGCCTTAATTTGATTGGCAGCAGTATTATTCTTTAATAAACTTTTTAATGTTGAAAAATGTGATGACTTTCATCATTTCAGTGACACGTTTTAACCTGACAGGTGATTAACTTGTCAAGTCTGCATTTTCTTTGTGATTTCTGGTGTTCGAGTAGCAACTCCATGACAATAATGTCACCACACTGCATTAAAACAAACTCTTGTCTTACTGGGGAACTCTTTGAGTCTGTGAACCCAATCAGAGAATCAGCAAAGGGTCAGTTTGAGGTAAGGTGCATCAATACATGGACAACAGTGTAATAACTCCCTCCACCTGCTCCAGTTCTAGTAACTGCAAACCTCTGAACCTTTTGTTTTAGAGCAGAATTTGCAACTGTATGGCAAAATAATGTCAACAGATAATTCAAGGTGCAAATTTTAAAAAAAAAAACACAAGTTGTATAAATGCGAGTCATTATTTTACAAACTTTCAAGGCAAACCTTGACTTACCTCAAGGCCCTATTTGAGAACCACAGATCTAACCTCCTCGCCGAGTCTTCTAGCACAGAATATGTTTATTCATATGTAAATAAATAGCAGACAGCACACAGGTCTGGAAACTGTAGGCATGTTTGGTGTCAGGATAGATTAGATTAAGACTGAAACTGAATTCCACACCCTGTAGTCATAAGACTGTTGGTCTTGAAGAGTAGGTGATTTCACATTCTCGAGAAAAGCATGTATTTTTTGCTATAGCAGAAAACAATCCAAAGACGACTTACTAGCCAGCACTGGGTAGCATTACATTTGATTTTTTTGCCTCCAACAAAGCCTCAACCACTTAAAAAGTACCAACATTTCTACAAACACAATAAGGGTGAATGCTGCTACTGTTTGGCACATACTATCATACAGTGTGTGAAACAGCAGTGAGTTTACATCCTGAGCCTTAGAGGTTAAAGTTAGAAAGAGGTAAAATGTTCAGATACTCAAAACTCCTCCAGCTCCAGCACAATGCACAATGATGGGAACTTGAAGCCAAAGGTGACTGTGCAGATATATTTCAGTATTAAATCAGAAGTGACCGGGAATAACTCACTTCAAAGGTTACAGATAAAGGGAGCAGTGACTGCGTCTGTCCAGGGTTAAATGTCAGTGCAGGTAAAATTCAGTGAGTGTGTGTGTGTGTGTGTGTGTGTGTGTGTGTGGTAAAAGGGAGACAGCATGGGAGGAAGCGGGGGAGGTATGTGTGGGCTGTGACAAACAGAAGTGAGTGGGTGAGGTTGAAGATGAGAGGACTGTTAAGGAAAATTGTGAAGAGGACAGAAGAGATTTTTCACAGAAGCTGAGCTGTTTCAGTTTGTGTGATTGCAAGAAGACTAATGAGGTTTATAGCATTTATAGACACATTATTCAGTCAGTTAATTGTAAGTCAAACTATTAAACTGGCATCACGGTACTCATTTCAAACCAGAAGTTTTCTCCATTCAACTCTTTGGTTCACCATTGTAAACTCTGAAATGAATGATCAAATTTACCATCTCACTTGACTTATTTTGCTCTATCCCACATTGTAGGAATGAAAAAATATGAATTGCCAGCAAAGAAACTTTGCGTAATGACTAAAAAAGTTATTACTCTGACAGTCTGTGACAACTTTGGCACCAAGTTGACAGATCTGACATCAATGTGAGAAGGAAACACAAAGCACTCTACATGCTGTTTATTATTATTTTAGCTTAAATCTGCCAGCATCGTGTCCATGAAGAGAACACTGGCCATCATGGACAACTCCTCTCATCCACTTAATGACACCCTGACCCAGACCAGAGCTTTTTTAGTAGCAGGTTCACTCTGCTAAAGAAAGACATCGACACTCCCTCTTTCCCACCGCCATGAGAATTTACAATGCATCCACGTGCTGACCCCCACCCCACTCACTCACATCCACACACACACACATACTCCTCTCCCTATGGACTGTGACTGTGCACTTTATTATTGTCTTACTTGCATTATTGTGTCCAGTTGTGGTCTTGTAGTTTTGTGTATTTTTAATTTCGTGGCACTTTATTGAAGGGTGCCATGACGCTCAAATATCTCACCCAAGGGATTAATAAAGTTTCTCCTAAAATTATTTTCACATTATTACTTTAAGCTCAAAGCTAAAAAAAGGTTCAAACAATAATTTTGGGACTTGCAGACATGCGACTACATGACATAATTCAGTTTTGCAGCAAGGAAGTACCGCTGTTATCAACAGACTCTAACACATTTTAGCTGAATTGATGTGGAGATGCATTTGCAAGTAACAGAGGGTAAAATAAATACAGAACAAATATGTCACTGAAGCTGTGAGATGAGTCAGGTTGACTTAAGAAGATTCACTAAAACGGCTGCTACATAGCAGTCAGACAGTGAGTGGATCGTCTGTTTATTGGAAGGCTCAAAAGAGGAAAAACAACCACTGCCCAGCAGGATAATTTGAAGATCTTTCAGAGATTATGACCACCGTTTGTTTTTGATTCATAAAGATGCTTGTATGAACTTGAACATGGAGTACATACAGCAAACACATCTGTTGATAGAGGCGGAGAGGGTTTGAATCCTGAATGGCAGAAACCACAATGAGAACTGGAGGACATGAGAACATCCAGGTTACCTGTTGATGCAAGTGAACACATTTGGGGACTATGCTGCCAAATTCAGTGAAATCCCAGGATGACTTCACAAGAAAATTTCAGGATGTTTCAAGATCAGAGGATACCTGTGTGCAACTAATGTGTGTAAATCTGCCATCCATAGCTCACGTCATGCAGATCCTTCTTGCTGTAATGGACATTTATACTTTTACTGCTTAAAGTAATAGGTCTAGAGTTCTTGGATAGAAGGACTTGAGACTAATGCTGGATCATACGACAGGCAAAACATAACTGATGTCAGACAAATTTTGTTGAGCTATTTTTATACATGTGATGCTTCCAATTTCCTTTGATTGTTTGTACAACATTACAAAATGTTTTATCTGCAGGTATAAATTATCGAGAAAACCTTCCCCTCTGTCAAAAGTCAGCAACAAAGCTTCACACTTTGAAAATTACACAGAGCTAAATTACCCAGATGTCAACTTTCAGAAATTAACACAGAGTTTTCATGAAGCAAAAAATGAGAAGTGAAAAAATCAGTGACAGAGGGCTACATACAAAATCTCTGCTCAGAGAAAAGCTTGTATGTATGAAGATTTTAAGCAGCTGACCTGAGGTAGAAGTTCAGGCTGGTTTCTCTCCAGACGCTGCAGGGCCTCCAGAAGGAACGGAGTCTCTCTGAATGCCAGGAAGCCGGCGATATATGGAGCCGTCAGCGTCACCATCTGACTGTCTTCATACAGCAGCTGGAGGAAGAAAGAGGACAGAGACACTGACTTTTTTGAACTTTTTTTTCTTTTATTACATATCATACCAGCAGAGTATTACTCCAGAGATCAAACAAACCTATGTTGAAGCATTTTTTATTAATTGTTTATTAACAGTTTCTTTTAAAATTTGTTTTTTCGGGGTAAGATGGGCATTTACTGAAATCCAAAATACATCTCAGCATCTGGTTATCCTGTCTCATGTTGTCCAAGTCCTTCACAGGGCATGTTGGCACCCCACAGATAAAATCTGTTCTAATCATCACCATTGTCATTTTTGGTTGTGAAGGTTCCTAAATTAAAAACCCAGGAGTATTGTAGTGTCCACCTCACTGCAGCCTACATCTGAAACTGTGAGAGACCCACACCTATCGACACAAGATGACAGGTTCGCTTCCAGTGTGTAGTGTACAATGATACAATATACTGCCCACATCATACCACATACTAACAGGCTATTCTCTCCTTTAAAAACAACAGATATCATGCAATGACAAATCACACAATAAGAAAGAAATTAAAGCATCTAAGAATATTTATTAAATAACTAGAACAATCTATATGGATCTTACTAATGTGCACCTTGTGACCTTGGCATTCAGGGTACCAATTCCTGTAGGTTTAAAACTACTTCTGTACCTTTTAAGCTGCGTTCACACCGCAAGCGACTCCGCGATCAAAATCGCATTGCCCACTGAAGTCGTGTCGCATGTCCATAAAAACCTCATTTTGGTCACCGTTGCCGTCGGCTGTCGCTCGGTGACATCACGTCCACTCGAGTTTCACCACGATCATAGATGGAAGCACAGGTAAGAGCTACCTGCATGGCGTTTCCGCCTGACGCACCTCCAACGGTGCCAGTGGGGTAGCTGCAGGGTCATCAGCCGGGAGCCACCCTTCATTGATGTTTCGCTCCATTAATCCCGGAACATCTCGCGGTGGTGGAGCAACGGCAGGGACGTCTCCCTGCCGACCCCTGCAGCCACCCCTAGGACCCCTCTTTCCCCCATGACCTGTCCTTCCTTCTCAGCCACAGCCAGAAGCTGGCTCTTTCCGCCTCTTCTGCCAGGTCTCTGGATGCCCTCTTCAGCTTTGGCCCAGTCACTCCAACCTTCCTGAGGAGGCGCTGGATGGATGTTCCAATGAAACCTCTGCAGCCAACCTCCACAGGGTAGATCATTGTTGACCATCCAGCTTCTCTGCAGTCAGCTACCAGCTCGGTGTATTTCTCCCTCTTCCTTTCAAAAGCAGCCTCCATTCCTCCCTCCCAGGGGACGGTTAGCTCTGCCAGGATTGCAGATCTAATTGCGTAAAAATAATCAGGAGACATACAGAAACTAGAGGAAAAAATTAAAAGGATACCTCAGATGTAAAGACAGACATACTTGCTAAATGACAAGAAATAACAGGAATATGAATTGTTAAAGACATCGTTTGGACTGTGTTCCCGCACTTGTGTGAGTTAAAATGTCAGTGTGTGGAGTTCATGAGCAGTTGTGAAGTACCTGGAATACTAAACCGTCTTAGTTACCCTAAAAGCTTCTGTAATACCCATGTAGTGGAAATTTAACAATTTCTTGTAAAGATAAGACAGTCCTTTGTAGACCCCTATAGGGGAACTTCAAGACTTGCAGCTGCATATGTAGCCTGTCAAACTTTTGCTTCATTTTCACCCCACAGATGAAATGAAGAGGAAAGAAAATCATACCCCGTGTACTTTTTTTCAGCTAGTTATGTAGTCTGCTTCAGCACTCAATCTCACTATACTTTGTTGATAAAAGGTACAATAGTACACAGATCCTTTGAAGATGGTGCACAGAACACATTATGAAATGCAACTTCACATTTTCTATTATTTCAAGGTACTTGAGACCTTTTCTCTAAATCACTTATGGTGCTGAATAAAAAGGAAATACAGCCATTCAAACAAACACTTAGTGCTTTGACAAGATAGAAATTCAACTAAACTGACAAACCAGCATTCAACGCTTAATTAAAACTGAACCAAAACTCAGTAAAGCAAAAGTTAAACAAAACAAAGAATGTCAAAGTAATAACTAAGACCAAACCTTTAGCATAGTTCCCCTTTCACTTTACCCCTTACTTCTCCTGTAGTTGACAGATCTGGATTTTGACATGTTTATTTGTGGTCTTGACTGAAGCAGACTGGATTCAGGGATGCCTGCCTTGAATGAAAGGGTCCAATCAGCAGCAAACAGACCCTGAGTGAAATAAAGGCTAACAACTCCATCTGGCCCTGAGTGAAACAGCTGTTACTTCATGCTGATTTGGGCACGGACTCAATCCAAGACAAGCTTCTCTGCTCTGGCTACCTGCTGGTTTTTAAATGACTTGTAAAGTTAATGATTTTTTTATTAAGTCTATTACAAACTCAGAAGCTGCTGTGCAAATCCCATGTTGCATACATGCCTACACCAAAGAGGGTAAGAACTTACTGATACTCCTCTTTATCATATTCAATGGTGCAACGCTATATTTTCATTTTTATAGTATTATTGTGATATTTCATCATTAAATGAACTATAGAAATTCAGGACATTTATGTTGCATTTAAGTGCAGCCTACATGAACCAGTTGGCAGCAGAGGTTCTGCTATTTGACGCTCCCTCTCCCTCCCACATTAATTCTTAGTATTTCTGTCACAGGGTAAGAAAATTACGTTCCTAAATGTTGCAGAGACTAAACTTAATATACATAACATATTTATGCTCTGTATGTTATGTTGTGTTATGTTATGTTGCATATAGTGCGTAACAAATTTACCACATAATGTAAGGTTTATACTGTATTAACAGCATTGGTAAATACCTAATTATTTTTTATGTTTCTGTAATGTTAATATACCAGTATGTAGAAGCTTTTGAACTGAAATGATATGTTTAATGCTAAAATAAACTATTATTGTTAACCATGGTGTTTCGCATTTACTGTTTCACAATAAAAACCTGAAAAATAGTAAAGCACATTATTATTCCTTGCTTAGGATGACAAATTATAGTAATTAACGTGCATTCCTGAACATAAAAATTTGTTTTTGATTAATTTCTGACTACACAGAGAAGCCCAGTGAGGTAGCTCAAGTTTGGGTAAAAAAGATGAAGTCAGTTTAAAATTCCTCGCTCCTGTTAAAAATGCTAAAACATAAAAAGATCGCTGAAAATGAATGAGTCCACATGAAAGCACTTCATGATGCTGGATGGTCTCGAAGACAAATGGGGAAAGGTATTTAGTGTTCTCATAGTGTAGCTGACACAGTCGTGCTTATGTCTGCATAAAAGCCAGAAAATCATTGATGCCAAATTCATCGCACCAACAGTGAAACAGGGAGGAGATTCCTTTGTGGTATTCTTTGTCTCTTTTATTTGTTTTTAGGAAACTACATGAAAAATTACGGAATATGATCATGAACAAGAATGGCTACTACAACATCTTTGTGCACCATGAAATATCTCGAGAACTAAATCTGATTGGTCATGGTTTTTCAACTGACCAAACAATCACCCAAAGTTTAAAGCTGTGCAAAGACTATTTGACCAAGAAAAAGAAATCTGGAGCACTGAAACTGATGGAGTGGCCAAGCTTTAGTCTGTGAACAAACTACTGGACAAAAGGAATTTGATAGATTCAAAGACAGATTGCATTCAAGTTTCATCCAAAGCAAGTCTGTGGGAACTGCTAGAAACTATTTGGGAATCAATAACAAAAGAGATTGTCCAAAAATTCACAAAAACAACATCAGCAAGAATACAAGCTGTCATTAAGGCCGAAGGAGGCCACACAAAATTGTTTTTATGGCTGGAGTAAGGCCAATTATTTAATTCAGTTTGTTGTTTGCCAAATAAATAATAATTTTCAGTTTCAAACAAGTTTTTGATTTATTGAATTGTTTTAAAAAATTGTTTTCTAGTTTTGTTGTTTAAGATGGTGGTCTAATAAATTTGTTAAGCACTTTATATATAAATATATATATATTTTTTTTTTAAATGTATTTTTTGGGCATTTTATGCCTTTATTGATAGGAGAGAGACAGTGGATAGGCTTGTGAAAGGGGGTGAGAGAGTAGGGGAAGACACTCTGCAAACTGGTCACAGGCGGGATTCGAACCTGGACCGGCAGAAGCAAGTACATGGGGTGCCTGGTTGCTAACCACTCCGCCAAACCAGCACCCCATATATAAATATATTTTAATGTGTGTGTGTGTGTGTGTGTATGTGTGTGTTTGTGTGTGTGTGTGTGTGTGTGTGTGTGTGTGTATGTGTGTGTTTGTGTGTGTGTGTGTCTGTGTGTGTGTTTTAGTCATGTGCATTTGCATTAATGTTTAAAGGATTCCTCTATTTGGGAATTTTTAAAGTGCTTTTATGCATATTTAAGTTTTGTCCTGAGTTCTCTATCCGTGAGTGGCTGATATATTTGTGATACTTATTCACTTTTTCTTTTTGAAGATATCAAATTGATTCTACTTCAATAATTAAAAGGTTGTGTTTTTGGTACATGACAGCCATGTCTTCTACCCTATTTACCCCTGTCAAGACTAGGGCTGGGTTAAAAAAATCGATTTAATCGATTTAAATCGATTTTCCTTTAACTGGTTCATAATCGATCCATAAAATCCAAAGATCGATCTTTTAACTTTGGGTAGTTTTTTTCTTCTTTGTATGTGCAGAGAAGCAGCCTGTGGTATCAACCCTGCTCGTCTCGTGTGATCAGTGTTTAGCGTTGCTTTCTACTGAACAAGATCTCATGAGATGTTACTGCAAGCAAACATGGTGGAAGCACTATATGAGCACCACTGGTAAGTTTAAAGCTGATGTTTGGATGTACAGTATTTTAGATTTAACAAGTACAAAGGAAAATACGATTTGGACAAAAAACAAGTACTATGCAGAATATACATTAATGCATATCATTAAAATCTGATTAATGTAACTGCTTTGGGTTTAGTTCTTCATGTTAAAACAATGTTTAATGATGTACCAGGTCAAAAGGTCAAGTTTTAAATTTACAGCACTAATTTAACTAAGATATCCCAGACTGAATAAATATAGAATTGAATCGTGAATCGAATCGATTTGAGACCTTGTAATATCGTATCGAATCAATCCAGAAAATCTGAATCGATACCCAGCCCTAGTCAAGACAATATTAATGAAAACAAGAATGTTTCTTTAACAGTATGATGAGCTTTATGTCTGAAACAGGCCATCTGAACACAAACTGAGCAATGTTATTTGTTCTGTGTTACCCCACAGCAGTGGACACACTTACATCAAGCTCTCATGAGTGGAGTGTTGTCAGATGGCCTTCGGTAAATGTGTTTGGAGTAAATTGAAGACACGTGGGGAACACAATCACATTAACTGACAGCATATCTGGACAGCACTTCATTAGCATTATTGGCCCATGTATCAATAACATGTAGAGCCAGGTTTCATTAATTATAGTAGAATGTGCAATGAGACGATGCCAGCAGCCCACACTAATGCACAGATAAATATTAGGATAAGGGGATGCTTGTGAAAGGCTGAATAAAGGATAGAGTTAAGACTGCCAAGGTCACTTTAACAGCAGCAGCAGCTTTAACAAGAATCAAGCTTGAGCAGAATGATATATTAAACTTCAGTTCCCTGCAATAATACTGCTGCTTAGGCCCTGTCTGAGCTTGACTTGAAAGGGTTGTAGGATTGTTGAGACTGGGTCCATAAATCAAAGAGGTTAAGTAATTAAAGAACAGTGCTACAAAAATAATAAAGACTCTTAAAAAGCTCTGTTTTGTCATTTTACAGTAAATTCTTCATATACCTCAACATTATGATGCACTGGGCATTTTCAAAGAGGATAAGCCCCAGAGCTGTAACATAAGTAAAAGTTTGAATCACATAAAGTCTCTTATTTTTTTAATACCATGATCAGTCCCATTTTATTCACATGTGAGTATCATTATTTGTATTTCCATCAAAATGTATGTGTGATGCAAAATTAATGCAATTAGATTTAATAGGGTTTGGTTAATATATCAATTCATCCGTCCATTGAGCTATGGACCAGATGTTGAGCTATGGACCAGATGTTGAGGTATGGCTCTGATGTTGAGCTATGGACCAGATGTTGAGGTATGGACCAGATGTTGAGCTATGGACCGGATGTTGAGCTATGGACCAGATGTTGAGGTATGGACCTGATGTTGAGCTATGGACCAGATGTTGAGCTGTAGACAATCTGTTGAGCTTTAGACCGGATGTTGAACTTTAGACCGGATGTTGAGCTATGGACCGGATGTTGAGCTATGGACCGGATGTTGAGCTATGGACCGGATGTTGAGGTCTGGACCGGATGTTGAGCTATGGACCTGATGTTGAGCTATGGACCGGAAGTTGAGCTGTAGACCGGATGTTGAGCTATGGACCGGTTGTTGAGCTATAGACCGGATGTTGAGCTATGGACCAGATGTTGAGGTATGGACCTGATGTTGAGCTATGGACCAGATGTTGAGGTATGGACCAGATGTTGAGCTATGGACCGGATGTTGAGCTATGGACCAGATGTTGAGGTATGGACCAGATGTTGAGGTATGGACCAGATGTTGAGCTGTAGACCAGCTGTTGAGCTTTAGACCGGATGTTGAACTTTAGACCGGATGTTGAGCTATGGACCGGATGTTGAGCTATGGACCGGATGTTGAGCTATGGACCAGATGTTGAGCTATGGACCAGATGTTGAAGTATGGACCGGATGTTGAGCTATGGACCGGATGTTGAGCTATGGACCTGATGTTGAGCTGTAGACCAGCTGTTGAGCTTTAGACCAGATGTTGAACTTTAGACCGAATGTTGAGCTATGGACCTGATGTTGAGCTATGGACCGGATGTTGAGCTGTAGACCGGATGTTGAGCTATGGACCGGTTGTTGAGCTATAGACCGGATGTTGAGCTATGGACCGGATGTTGATCTGCAGACCAGATGTTGAGCTATAGACCGGATGTTGAGCTATGGACCGGATGTTGAGCTGTAGACCAGATGTTGAGCTTTAGGCCTGATGTTGAGCTATGGACCGGATGTTGAGCTGTAGACCGGATGTTGAGCTATAGACTGGATGTTGAGCAATGGACCAGATGTCGAGCTATGGACCGGATGTTGAGCTGTAGACCGGATGTTGAGCTGTAGACCGGATGTTGAGCTGTAGACCGGATGTTGAGCTATGGACCAGATGTTGAGCTATGGACCAGATTTTGAGCTATGGATGTCACTCTGCGGCTCTTTCGAAATCCCCTCTTGTATTCTTTCAGCAAATCCTTCGAATCAAGTCACCTCCTGGGAAGTGGGGGGCACTGTGTGTGTGATTCGCCATGTACAGGTGAGGTACAAAGAGTAAAAGCACTGCCACTCTCTGCCAATCCACTCAGCTGGTGGAAAGAACATGTGGGGAATACTCCCTATTGTCATGCCAAGCTAAACGGTATGTTTCCAAGGAACTGGTGTACCAACTGAGAGGAACTTCTCAACAGCTGGCAACACTGTCAGAGAAGTACTTTGAAACCTGAATAACAAAAACCTGCATGTGCACATTGTATTATTATGATGATTACTATTATTTACTTAGTATGTAGCCAGAAATAAAGAAAAGAAAAGAAATTGTTCCAAAAAGTGTGATGTGATGGTTATCACAATTTCCAACGATAAAGAATATTATTTATGTTTACATGCACTTCACTATTTCAGTTTATACTGAATGTGCTTAATTAAGTTATTAGTGTGCTAATTTTTATTTTAGATCTTTTATTGCTCAAAGATTTTAGGTGACATTCCACATATGTTCACATGGGCATGAAAAGAAACATTTAAACAATAAACAGATACTGTTTTATTTGTGTATTTCTGCTTCTTATGAATCAACATCAAAGAATTAAAATCAGAACTGTAAGGAATCGCAACCTAAAAAAGTTTAAATTGAATTGAATCCTAAGGTTCTTAACAATACACAGCCTAAGATGTGACTAACAGGTACGCTTCAGTCAGGCTTTTTGCTGCCAATGCCAATCACCAAACACCGAGCAGTAATATCAGCCAACACTGACAGCAATACCCATAACAAACATTTTGCAGAACTTTAAGAGGGAGCCTTCAGAGAAAAACAAAAAGCTCTTTTGAAGCTATTCAACAGGTATCATACAGCAAAGACAACTAAAATACACAATATGAGGATCCATTGACTACATGTCATAATTTATGTGATTGACCTAAAAATGCTAGAACACCAAAATTAAATCCGGTAGTCAAATTTTACAAATAGCACCAGTTCAGGCTGGCGTTAATGGTGGTCTAACGGTGTGGGGGAGATTTCCTTTGCACAATTAGAGCCCCTTCATACCAAATGAGAAATGTTTGTTTTATCATTCATACTTACCATACAAACTTGTATTATTCATCCCAATCTACTTATTCTGTCATTGCTTGATTCTGTTTTATGTTTCACTTTTATCTCCAGTGTTCTCTCATTTTGAACTCATGATGGCATTTCCACTGCTTCTCCCTCACACACACACATACACACACACAGTTCTAAGGTCTGTTTTTTTCCTTGATTTGGGTTTGTTTGGTCTTATTATTATTATTTAAGTTTGTTTTGCACATACGTTCTCCTATTTGTTCTCTGTTAATGTAAAGCCCTTTGTGCTACATATGATGTCTGAGAAGTGCTTTATAAATAAAGTCTGATTGATTTAGTGAGTGAGTGATAAGATGATCCGACACACATTAACAAGGTCTATTAGGACAGACATGAATATGGTGAGCCTTGAGCTTTTGGCTTGATCTTTGGAGTGTGCTGGAATCAAAGTTAGTGGCATTAATGTGCAGCCAGCGAATCTGCAGCAGCTGTGTGACACCTTCATGCCAATTACAACCCTGTACTAGTGAGGTAGAGCTGATAATGTGGACAGTGAATACGAGTCTGCTCCCTTTTGTTTCTATAAAAGCCGATGCATTCATGGAAAAGCTACAGTCTTCTGTTATGTAAGTGATGGTGCAGTCATACACCAGACTTTTATTAATCCAGCTGCTGTTCAAGCCTTGTACCACCAGAGGTCGACAAAGCCCACTGATTCCTCACTTAATGTGGAATAACTGGATGTAGTGTGTGTGTGGGTGTGTGTGTGTGTGTTACCTCCAATTCAGGGTAGCTGAGCACCACCAGTTGAGCACATGCGTTGACGTCGTCCCCTTTGATGAAAGAGAGGTCCACTCCTCCGACACGCTCCAGGCCGGAGAAGTCTGGACTCCTCTGCCAGTCCTCAGTGTCCTCCTCCACCACCAGCTGCCTGAGACGAGCCTGCTCACTGCACACACAGAACACACAAAGTAACTGATTACATTCATTCACATTACTGTGGCAAGGAGGCTTTAATGTGTGGATGTGCTAATAAGGAAGTTTTAAAACTGTTCTTTTTCTTCTGCAGTCTAAGTGGGATGTATTGCAAATGCAATACTGCCATATTTCACAAAGCATCTGAGGACTAAATAAGAATTAAACAATAATGGAAGCTAGACCTAATCCAACCATAAACCAGCCAAAGGAGCCATTAGAACCAGATGGATAGTTACTGTGGCTGTGCGTCAAACAAAATGCACTAAAAGTTCATTTCAAACAACTTTGTTTTTGTGAGCATCTTTTCAGCTGAGTGTACTGCTCTTCACTGTGGGTCCAGTTCTTCCCTTCTTTACAGCACCACTCTCTGCCTGAAACACTCTGTTTCCCTGTTACCCCATGATAGACCTGCAGGTGTGATGTCCTAACAGTTTAAACCATTAGCTCAGTGCAGAGAACTGACTGTAGAATGAATGCAGAGTCATTGACAATGTGGCACTGTGCAGCACTGAACCGAACAATTAAAACAATGTACACAGTCAATCAATCAGACAGAGAGAAAATACAGGTGGAGGGGTAATAGAGGGGTATTCCATGTTATTATGGATTGTGAACCTGAACATGTGAACCAGATTCAAGGCAACAAATAGGCTCTTTAATTGAACAGCTGTTTGAGTTTTTCCATTTGTGTTTCAGCACAACATAGAATATTTAACCTGGTATACTTAAACACTAAAGACTAACAGAGCCATCACAGCATAAAAGCAACATGATAAAACTCAAACAGCGTCAGACTTTGATACAGCTCTGACCAAAGCTTTTACCTTTATGGTTTAAAAGATCTTTAGAAATTAAGTGAATAAAGGGTACACATTTTTTCCTTCAATTTCACACATGCCAAACTGAAATCTCGGACAAAATAAAGATGTATTTTTCAGATTTGAAGCTTCAGAAAAGTTTAAACACTGCATGGTCTGCAACAATATTGTGGTTTAATTAGAAATAAGCCCTACTTAGTCATTCAAGTTTGGTTTATGATGATAATTTGATCTTTTTACCACCACGAAAACAAGATAATCCATAATTAATGTAAAGTATATAACTTTGAATTAAAAAAACACTTTTAAGTTTTAACTTTATAACATAACATTTTGATACATTACATTTGTCTTTATGCATAGCTTGGTTTCAAAGTACATAAACTATTTGAGTGTTCAGCATGATGGGGCTTGTGGATGGGTGCATATGAGGCAGACAATGTAATATCTGTCTAATAAAAAGATATGTGTTTAATAGTTATGGCATAAGTATAAATACAACGAAGATTTGGTTCTGTCTAAAGCTGCCAGTCTGGGTTCCTTCATGTTGACCCCTCTCTCTATCTACTTTTCAAAGTTTGTTTGCCCTCTCAACTACAAAAAAGGCAAGAACAGTGCCAAAGATATCAAAAATAATTATAACAGTAACTTATAATACTAAGGAAAAATTTTTTAAAGTGGTAATTTTAGTAGTAAATGATAAAGTGGTTATCATTATTGCAGATAATATATAAAGAACACTATTTATTATTCTATTTTTTTTTATGTTTGAGTATAAATGATAAATCAGTCAGGTAAATATCCTGCACATATCCTACTTCTTGTTTTATTTGCTTTATTGTTGTATCCATATTGTTGAACCATCAGCATGGTGTATGTGTTTTAACAGTGACAAAAGATTTGAAAAAAAAAATAAAAGTTCATTTGGATTGACATCTTTTAGTTGCAGTGAGATTAATTTATTTCGATTTGAGATCGGACATTTTAAATTACTACTTGTTGGTGGTGCTAAGAGAAGAGGAGATAGTTTTATCAGGGATGACCACTGACAAAGAGGGGATGACGAGACCTCTGACTTGCATTACGCAACACTGAACAGTGACGTCATCACGGTCCCGGTGATTACTAACACATAAATCGATACCTGCATCAGTCCAGACCTGCTGACAGGGTTCACACACCACAGTGACGACTGTAACACCATTTAACACACACGGTGACGTTTATTCACCAGCATCCTTCCACAGTTCTGAGTATGAGGACATGTAACTCCGCTGCTGTCCATAACTTCAATATCGATGTAGTCTTTTTAAATTAAGACCAGCCTCAGCGCAAACACGACAGAACATCAGTCTGACCTTTCCCACTGTTTCACCAGCTCTTCAGCAGGAGCAGCGGACATCTCCGGGGGTCTGCTGGGGTGTAAAATACCGTAAATAAAGTCAACTACAAGAATTTGGTGAGACAGTCCCATTGACTGAACGCCCGCATGAGCGTGCGCCTGTTTTGCTTCCGCCTTCTGACGTCACCGTGTGGGCGCGTCATCAGAAATAGTTGACGCGGTCACTTCTGACATCTAGCGGCTAAAAGGTGAATCACACAGGTGAGAGGCAGACAGTTTTGACACGACTCAAGCTTTAAATTAAACATCTGTAAACCCAGTCACCACGTGATCATGCTGCAACATGTTTTGTTTGCTTTACTTTTTTTTTTCACTGTACAAACAGGTTGATGTCAACACATAAAACAAAATCAAACATCAACAATAAAAATAAAACCCTCAGAGCATATTGAAAGAAAAGCAACATACAGAAGCGTAAACAAAACAGCATTCAGTCCTAACCACAACTAGCTGGGAGTTAGGGAACAATGGAAATTAAACACAAGAAATTATAAAGTGCTGTGGTGCATAATTAGAGTGCTAGCTGCCTGGGAGCTCAGGACTTTGATAAATTGCGCAGAAATTAAAAAAAAAAAAAAACAGTGCATGTTGCGTTGCACATTACCCTACTGCCCGAGCTTATAAACTGTCATTTTGAAAGTAATTTTGCACAATGCCCATTGCACATTCTGACTTGTGAAAGGATATTGCACTAAAGAAGCATATATGGATCTCTTATATAAGCACTAATTCTAATATAAGAACTATTTCACAAAAACTCATATTACATTTTTTGCAAAATCTAACTTGATGTAAGATTTTATAGAATGAAATAAAATCAGATTCAAAATCAAAGTTAAAGTCATATCTGTCCATCCTTCATATGGATGATTAGAGTCACCTTTTAAGTAATGAGCATGTTTTGGTCTGTGGGAAGAAGGTGGGATGCCCGGAGAGCCCATCCATAAACAGAGAGAACATACAAACATCACACAGAAAAGCCCTAAGCAGCTCGGGGTATGAACCAGCTGCCTTCTTGCAGTAAGGTGTTCAGTACTCCCTGCTGCACCACCATGCTGCCCTACTTATCACTGAGTAAATAAATTTCCATCCATGAATTACTGCATGCACCAATCAGCCATAATGTTTTGACCACCTGCCTTCCTGACAGGTCTGTGTAGCTCCTGATGCACTTTATATTCTTACGACATTCTATGAGAACCAGCATTCACTTCTCCAGTCATCTGAGCAACAGTAGCTTGTGGATTGGACCACAAGGACCAGCTTTTGTTCTCCACATGCATCACGACCCTGTTGCTTGTTCACGACTGTTCCTTCGACAAATCTGGATACTTTCTGCTGCAGACTGATGCTCTGACCCAGCTGTCCAGCCATCACACTTTGGCCCATGTCAGATTTGTACAAATCCTTACGCAGACCCATTTTTCTTGCTTCTAACATCAATTTTGAGGACAAAATGTTCACTTGCTGCCTGAGACATCCCACCAAGGTGGCACAATGAAGAGAGACACTCAGAATTGGTCATAATGTTACACCTGAACAGTGTACGTCTCTCCAACAATACCATTAAGTGGAGTTTACAGCAATTTCCCACCCATTTGTTTACATGTTTTCTAAACTATACTATGCTGTTCAACTATTCTAAGGACTGACAATGAAGATTGGATCTTTTTCCTTTATTCTGATATGTATGTCATGGTCTATTTTACTGTATTTCTTTGAAAACTAATGTAATATTTACTATTTAAATTTAGTTTTTTATTTTGTCAAAATTTTTCCAAGATATGTTAAAACCATAAAAGTCATAATTTGTATTTACAATAAAATGAAAGCACTTTCAGGGTCCTTAGAATTTGAATATGATTTTTGATCCATCAGAAAACTTATCGCACCAGATGCATTTTATCTTCTTGCAGTCAACATTATCATAACCAGATGTGCCAAAAAGTGGCACTTCTATGAACACTGAGGTATAACTATGATAACTATAATGGGGTACCTCAGGGTTTCGTACTTAGTTCTCTGGATTTCTCTAATCCGACGTTTTTGTTGTCTTGTCTGAAGTTGTAAAGCTGAGGCCTATATCACGAAGCAGGATTAATGTGTTAGCGAGATAACTTCAGGGTTAACCCTGATTTACCGATAGCACAAAGCCGGTTCCTTTTTATCAGAGTAGATCACCATGGTGACTTATTCTGAACGGCTATCCTGCTCCAGAGCAGGATAAGTTGGGGATTGAATCTGATCCTGCGAAATTACCCTCGCACTAGCCAATCAGCTTCTCCAAATCAGTGGCCTGTCCTCTTCTCCTGCACAACGACTGCAGTACCCGGGTGGTGTACAACTTTTCAAGACAACTTTTGAGGCGATCATGAAGATGAGAGAAAGTGTCACAATACCGATTTGACCCATTAGATCAATCTGACGACGTGATATGAGACACACCGGTTCTCCTGGCCCGGAATCATCTTTACCTGGTGATACTGTATGGAGCTGTTTATTCCCCGTGTGACCTGCAGGAGCAGTGCACTAACTGTCCCGCTGTCATTTTGCATCGCCCTGCAATATAAACTTCACTTGTACAGCCCCTCTCATACATTCAAATGCATCAGAAAGTGCTTGATAAATAAAAGGGATGTAAATCTTATGTGAAACAGCACATTATTCTATTATTCAATCAGGTCCATCATGTCATTCCTGCACTTTATTCATGTGTTTGAGGGTTCTTTTTTTTCTTGCTGATTATTAAATTGTTAATTTTATTTTTTATCTGCTCCCATGAACTCCTCACGGCAGAGGGATTATCTGAGAGAATGGGGTAATAATTGTCAGACATACAACATATTTTCACAGTATGTTGCTTCATGAGATTCATGAGAGTGATTACTGTCAGATATAGCCCATAATAAGTACTTTGAGCATTTTCACAGTCCGCCACGCATTTTAATAATAATACTTTTTATTTCAGGGCGCTTTTCACAAGACTCAAGGTCACCTAACATGAGTCACAAACAAAGAGCACACGAAGTATAAATAAAAAGTGCATTAAAAGCAGGCATAAAAAGCAAGTATAAAAAGAAACTTTGACTGACAGGTGCTACGATGTTTCATTTCTCTATTATATATTTTCTTTATCCTAACATCTTAACATTATCAGACGCTGCTCTTCACATGATCATGATGGGTCAGCTGCCTCTGAGCCCTTTCTTTATAGGTGCGCGTTCACGGCTCTTGATGAGACAATCCTGGATTGAGTTACCGTGTTGATAATCTGCGTCGTGCTATCGATTATCCTGATTGCCGTTGTTTGCGGTTACTCAATCCTGGATAGATGTGAGTTATCGGGGATAAGTTGACCCAGCTTCGTGCTATAGGCCTCTGGTTTCTGCTGGGACACCAGAGACCTTCACCAAAATGTGCCTGCATGTGCAGAAAATAACACAAGACATTAAAGCCTTAACAACTCTGTTTATTTATGGTGGAGATTTTACTTTGTCTACCCGTTGAAGAGAGATTCTAACTGTTATCTTGTATTAAATAAAATAATAAAAATCAGACCACTTGTTAAGTACTCACAATGTTTTGATGACAAAGTCTGTTTACTTGATCTACATTTAAGAATTAACACACATAATTCAGAAAAAGTATGTGAGCAATTATTCTCCTCTGTAAAGAGGACAATTAGGACATCCACATTGATTTTATAATAATTAACAAGCCATTTAAAATAAGTGTATCATTTGGCAGAGAGGAACTTAACAATGACAGAATACCAATTTCTGCTGGCAATTTTAGATGAACATAAAAACTACTGATGGTCCAACATATTTAGACCCACTTTGAATTCATGGCAAGCAAAATGTTTAATTATGGAGTTAATTTATCAAACAGATACAGCGTTCAGACACATTCAAATGAGAATGACACAAGTCTTTATTTTCTCATAATTCAAGTTTAATGTTTTCAAAAAATGTAAAGGCGCCATATTTTTATTAATCCAAACATGTATGTAGTTTTTACACAAGTCCTCACATCAAGGGAAAGAGAAGATATGCAATGATTTCTGCAAAGGAGAAAAGAAAAGACAAATGTGTTGAACACTCGAGACCAACAGTTATAGCCCTCATCTGTCAGTGAGATCTGGATAAAAAATGTACACAACCGCAAGAGCTAACGTCAGAGAGGCGGGAGGCAGAAATACAGGAGTTTTCTGGTGTTTTAACACTTCATGTTAGCTTATGAAACAAGAGGAAGTGATTGGAGCTCACTTCTTTTCTCCCATGGCTTCAATCAAGGTCCACACTGATTCCTATGATATACACAATGAGAAGTGTTTGAGAGTAAAAACAGAAAAAAACGGAGTGTAGAAATGACATGAAACAGACAAGAGAAACACGAACAAGAGAAGCTGATAGTTGATTCATCATCACTCGAATACAGAAGAGTATCAAGGTCAAGCATGAGAGAAAGAAAACGACATTCAATTACAACCATCATTATTAAAAAATAAATAATTGATACCATTATTATTATTACAGTTGCATTACTTCTGATATATACAATATTGCTTTTTAGTCCCTATAAGAAATGTTGGCAATTTTGTTATGTTAGATTCCTGCAGTTAAAGCTTACTAAATCAAACTGAAAGACCAAGGAGGAGGCTTTTTCATTATTATTTTGATCTTCAAGGAAAAGATCCAAACATGAGATTAAAAGAATGTCTTGGAGAATTCTGAAATACAGTTTTGAGGGGAAAAACGTCAAAATGTCAAAAAAAAAACATTGTCCTAAAAATTTTAACTCAATTTACACTACCAAGACTTACATCAACCTCTAAATGCCTTGTACATATTTGTCAAGCATTCCTTTAATGATGAAAAAATGATCTCTCTTCTAGTTTGCAAAAGATAGAGTCATCAGTAAGAGTTCATTCATAACTTTGACAAATAAACAGGAAATTAGAAAGTGGAACTGCCTGTTTTACCATGTAAAAATAGAAAGAATTTGATATTTTGAAAATGTTCTCTTCATTCTTCTGTAAGATGGAATTACAGCCTATTCCCCTGACATTAGACTTTTTTAGAGTTTTTGACTATTTCTATACAATATTGATCAACATTATAATTACCACTTACATCTGACAGCTTAACCATTTTTCTTAACATTCAGACATTTTTTCAAAATGTAAATCAACATTTTTCTCCATGTTTCTCAGAAATTGAATTTTTCAGTAATGAAAAAACTTCCTCCTCTATTCCTCTCTTTCTCTTGCTTGACCGTTACCTCTTCTGTAGTCTAACTGTTAAAAAAATGTAACAAAATCTGAATGAATGTGCAGTTCACAGAAAATACGTCTTGTGGTTCTTGACATGCTTAAGAGTGATGGAGAGAGCAGTAATGCTGCTGACATGTTGGAGGGAGTTTACACACATTTTTACAGGCTCATCTTAAACCCCGTCTCCAACATTCATTCTTTTACACCAACACACGCGTTTTATAGCCCACGACATGAGGAGGTCCATTATCTCAGTAAAGCATTTCATGTTATTGCAGTTATGACAGACATTAGTAACACAGAGTGGACCCTTGACCTTACAGGAGTATTTAAAAAGCAGGTTTATGTCTCAAAAACAAGCATGATTCTGAAGAAAGCCTCTTATTATCTACTTATTTATTTTGCACTCAGCCCCACTCTGTAATCAAAGTCACAGCACACATCGCGAAGAATTCAAACTTTCAAAGCCATCATCTGAATTCAGAACACTCATGCACGTGTGTTGTGTTTAGAAATGTTCGCTCAGTTCACAGTTTCTCATCCGTTATAGAGTGCTGCAGGGATGACATTAACAAAAACACTTTTTCATGGGCTTTTGAATTATCACTGAAAAAAAGCTCATCGTATTAAAAACCCACTGAAAAATCCCAAATACCTCCTCGAGTTTTAGGACTCGTAACAGCAGCACTCTATAGCGATGAGCCTGAATGAGCGAGGATTTGTCTAAGTGATGCTGACGAAGGCTAAAATGGTATTCATTGACACATGACTCTTAAAATGGCTATATCTTAATCTTTAAACTATACATCTGTAAACCCAATCACCACGTGATCATGCAGTAACACACCACTCTGCTTCACCTCGTCAAGTACTCATCTCCAAAAGAAACAGTAACAAACTCCAACCAACACAAACACATGTACAGTATCAATATGTTGTCTACTGGTGCCCCGTCCAATAAGAAACAACACAAAGTAACATTCATCTCTAATTCACACAACTCTAGTTCACTCTGAAAAGTAGAGAATGATGGCAGTCCTGCTCAATTACATCCCAACCCTCCATGTCCAAGCACTTCAAAAGTTGGGGAGCACGAGCCAATCAGTAGCACATTCACAAATCAGTGACAAGGCATTTCTGTAACGACTTGAGTTCCCATAACTGTGCAGACAGCGGACAGAAAGCTGGCTAACTGTGGTCCGTACATGGAAACTAAACATGTCCAGGAGAGAATCTGGCAAGTTATTTTTGTTTCTCTCCTGACAGATTGGAGACCAAGACAAAAAGTGAAAAAGTTGTTGCCACAGATTTAAGCAGTTCACTGTAAAAGCACAGGGATGGAGAAGTGGCTTATGGCACGGCACTGGCATGTGCCAGAAATTCAGTGGCATGTGCTGTGATCAGTGTCATTTTATGTTAATATTCATATAACATTTTACTTCATGTTTTACCTTAGACAACATTTAAGGATTTTAGTTAATCTGGGACATGTATTTGGTATGATTGTTGATGTTTACACATGAATAACCTGTTCTATGTCGATGATTTACTAGCTGTTCCACTGAGGATGTTGTTCCAAGATTCAGAGTGCTTGTCAACAACGCCCAATGTTGCCATGTTAGGTTGTTATTAACTCTTATTTGTGGTAAAGTCACACATTAAACATTAAAAGAGAGAGTCAAGTCCTTATGTGAGCAGCAGCTTTACACATAGAAATTGCTCCCTTGGCGGAGACAAGTTTGATCACTCTCTCCTCCGACATACTTGCTAACAGAGGCAGTATTGTAAGTCCCACCTCTTCTTGATTTTGATTGGTCAGTCAGGGAAATGGGGGATGTGCTTCAAAGCTGAACTCTTTTCATCTGAGAGAACGGGAGATGCAGCAGCAAAATGAAGCAAATGTTGAGGCTGAATTTCCAGAGCACACAGGGCTCAGTAGCTGGGATGCTTTGGTATTTCCAGATTGCTTCAAGAGGCAGATGTGACCAT
This sequence comes from Scarus forsteni, assembly GCA_036419115.1. NCBI lineage: Eukaryota > Metazoa > Chordata > Actinopteri > Labriformes > Labridae > Scarus > Scarus forsteni. The sequence continues at coordinate 4,609,251 of JAZDUH010000471.1, forward strand.
TTCTGCAGATATAAACAGGCTATAGTAAACATTTAGATATCAGAATAAAGTGTGTGGAGTTTTTGCAAACCCATTAAATAACCAGGATTCTTAATTTAGATCAAGAGAATAAGATCCTTGAAAACAAGGCAGGGTTTTAGGTCTTTTTTGTAGCTCTTAAAAGGGCAAATGGAGCTACTGCTATTGTGAAGGACATTGGTATACTTTAAAAGAAGCACCAGTTTAGCTTAAAGCCAGTCTGGAATTGCGAGCATATCATATACTGCCAGAAAAAGAACACAATATTGAGCATCCCTATGGTTTTGTGTTGAGAATTAGCCTGGCTTTTAGGAAGAACAATAATGTTTAATTGAGAAAAGACTGGAAAACTTGTTCTGGATTTAAATCTTGGTTTCTTTAAGTGTCTCATTTTATGCCTGTTCTCAGAGTTCTAACGGCATTAACATCAATATGACCCTCACAACCGTAAAATTAAATTTGGCTAAACAAAAGCAATGCCAGAAGAAAATCATGTCTAAAATAAAACATACTGTATGAATGCTAACTTAGTGTGCCATCAGCCAAAGCACATGTCAGTGAATTTATGCCACAGTTCACTGCTGACTGCCATAGGACAGTTCTTTCCTTGTGCCACATACTATTTTGGTTTTGCTGTCACTTATTTACTGGCTCAGTTTGTCTGTTGTTCTGTCTGTTTGTGCACAAATTACAACTACAAGTTCTTTTGCAATCAGCACCCACGATCCTCCACACACATCTTTGTGATAAATAGAAATATTCCACACAATAAAAAGTCAAACTCGTATTATTGCTTATAGCGGACGACTCCGCTTAGAGTCTGACCCAAGTCAAAATTTCATGATATGATAAAGCCCTCATGAGATGTACGGGTGGGGTTTGCAAAATAAGACAACAACAAGAAAGACCGAGGATTATCAGCTGCAGGAACAGGTCTGAGTTATCATACACAGTCTACATTGTCTTTATTTTGGAAGCTCCACCCGCTCCGTAGCTTCATGCTGTCTGATGAAGGAAACAGATGCAGGTGATACTCTACATAAATCTACTTGAGCGTTAACCCCACCCACACACACTTGACCTATAAACAATTTATAAACCCCTCAGCTTTATGGCAAACACTGTAATTTTTTGCATGTCTTCAAACATTATTTGTATGTAACAGCACATCCAGTTATTCATCAACGCACATAAATGAGGTATGCGTCGTCTCAGTACTGTAAATATGGGTGAAGATTTAATGCATATATGTAACAGAGCCTCCAGTGTCTCTATCGGGTCCTCTCAGGGTGACAATATTGCTTCGGTCTCTTTCCAGTGCCTCAGAGACACGGCGTTTCATCTCCTTATCATTGAATTTTCCACCCTGTGCAGGACATGAAGCAAGCAAACATTCTGCTAATGTTCTTAATCAAACTGCTGCCCAGCCGAGACGCCAGGCACAAAAATATATGACCTTTGTGCAAAATTCAGCCCTTTAGACTGTACATACAGTCTCTTAGATTTTTTGCCTCAGATTTATTCTTTGTCTTCTGTTTGTGCAAGCATGCTTCAGTTCCTTAAAGACTGGCTGTGCGTAAGGAACAGAGTCCAAAGATGATGATGAGGAAGGGGAGGGGATCCGAGAGATGGTTTCAGTGTTGACTGAAAGGGCCGTTGAAGGAGAGGGGTCAGGTTGAGAGGGGCTGGAGTCCTCGGCTTCCTGTTTCTACCTGGAGATCATGGAGCTGGACTGGGATTGGCTGGAGGTGGTGGTGGCAGCGCTGAGCTGGGAGAAGCCGCTGTGGCTCGACTCCAGGCTGGTCATGGAACCCCTAAAGCCAGACACAGATCCAGAAAACACATGAGCAAACACTGATGTGACACAGCAGCTGTTATCAAATGTATGAGCCATCCACAGCCTGCCAGGGACCAACTGAATGCATTCTGCGTGCACAACCCGTGCTCGTGATGCAGAACCATGCAGCCAGATAAATCCTTCAGCCAAGACGTTAATTCACTCTGTGCGGCACGCTACACTCAGACCCTGTCACAGTCTGCAAAACCATTACTGTTTGGCAGGGTTACTAAACACCTTTCAAAATAAAACTTCCAGGGTTTTTAAGACCTTCAGAAGACCCCAACCATGTTAACTAATGGTTACTGTGTAGATCAAAAGAAACAGCAATCACCACAGATGTGGAACTATTTATTTGTTACCTGCTGCAAAACTGTTCGTTTGAGATGGCTGTTTAACTTGAGGCACCAAGGCAGTGTGCCAATTTTAAATGATATAATACACCCAGTCATATTGTTCTTAAAAGAGTGTAAGAGGCACTTAAAGGGTTGGTCAGGGGGTTTTTTAATAGTGTTGCTCAGAGCCAAGTATGAGTGCCAATAAAGAAACTCGTGAACTTTGAACAACACACCACAGAAAGATTCTTTACAGAGTCTCACTTTGCCTTATCAACGTCCCTGTGTTTGCCCAGAGTAGAGAATTTAACTGTAGTGTATTGTCAAACCAGAAGAGATCTTCTAGTTTCCATTCGCCCCCAGATAAGTCCCCAAAGATTATAAATTCCTTTATAGGCACTCATATTTGCTGATGTCATGGGCCTCTATTTCCATCATCTTTCACTGAAGAGCCCAGTTTACATATTATTGATTTTATTTACTCTTTATTATTATATTACAACAGCCAAATCTGAAAATGGGCAATTTTCAGGTTTTGCAATACATCACTCTGCTGTTTGAAGAAGCTGGTTGATGTTTTTAAACCGCCTGTCTTGTTTGCAGGCACATGAAAAAGATCATTTAAAATCTTGCGGCCAGCTGGAAAACGTCTAAATATACCTTAATAGTGATTTAAAAAGAAACAACCTGTTTGTTAAAAAAAAAATACATAAATAAAAACAGGTGGTTGGAGAAATAATAATTACAACGAAAATGAACATTTCAGGAAAATAATCATGTGATCGAGCTGCATTTTATTGTCCGTGTTCAAACTGTAACTTGTAGCACTTTTTATCTATTGTCCAGCTAAAAAGTGGCTCTTAGGAAGATTGGAAATGTAGTAACATTTTTATATCATTCCAAAAAAAATCACATTTGATTTAAGCTTTTAAGACACACAATCATAGTCGTGAGATGATCCTAGTACTCCCTTTCATATATCTGCAACTAGTTCAAGCTTATAGCAGAGCCAATGGGGAAAAAAATGATACATTTGTAAGAAAAAGACAAAACAAAAAAACACATATATATCTATAAACTAAGTCCCACAGAGGTCAAGCTCAACAGAGGCCCTTAAAAAAAAAAAATCAAAACACAAGAATGAACTTGGTTTATTTTGACACTCAATGATTATTGATCTTTTTAGTGTCAACATTTTTTTTCCTAAATCATGGCAGGCTTGGCACCTACATTTGTTTACTTGCAAAAGGAGCTACAGTTAATGGTCACTGCATTAAAGGTAATCTGACCTCTTATAAAATGTAGGTTTATTAATAGATTTCTAGTTCACCACATTTCCAACATTATATGAAAATATAAAAAAATCCATAAAATCCACGGTGCAAAATAATGGTATTTGGTATTACTGTATATCGTTGTTAGGTAAGTGTTTCATTTTGCTGAGCAGGCTCATTGAGGGTTGGGCAAAAAGAGGATTTTAAGTTCCATACCCAAGTTTAATGTTTGAAATTTGTTGTACTTAAAGTCATTAAATTCCAAACACTCAAAAACATCACTATAAATACAACTAGAGTAGCACATTGTCAGTCATATGTTCACTTCAAATTCTCAAATCTGTGCAAGTGTATTAGTTTAATCTTAAATCAATAATATCTTACTGCGCCTACTGTAATCCACATTCAGCTGTCATGTCCAGATGAACACATCAACTTCAGATGTAAAATTTCACTGCAGATGTGTTTTTTTTAAAACTTATTACAACCAATAAGTGTTTCTGCTAAATGTTCTTATCTTAACATAAGACATTTAACTTATCTGTACAAGTGAATGTAGACTGAAATAAGGTTAAATAGATATTTTGGACAGACAGTAGTCCCACTTGTTGAGATTTGAGTTTTCACAGTGCAATGACCTCAGATCTGTTGAAATGAATAAGCCTATGAACTGAAGCAAATTAAGGTTAAGTCAAACGGTGATACAAATGGATGAGACAAACAACATATATAAATGCCAGACGAAATCTTAGTATGGATATGAGTGCACATGTTGGTTTATGTTGTAATTGTGTTCATCTTAAAACAGTAGCTGCGAGGTAAAGTGCTCAAGTTAAACGCATTCTGGTGTCTCTTCATACTGTTAATCATGCAGGCAGGGTGACTGAAGCCGGCGAGTGGACTGTTAAACTGAAGGCTCAGTGCACAGACTCTTTCCTCAGCTTCCTGTTAGCACATTCTTCAGAAAAGCCATAAACAAGAACAGATGCAAACCAGCATCTCTTCACTGCATTAGAAGCGTGACTGTCATGGAAAGGGCTGTTCAAAAAAGCAGAAATGACGATGAGCTAGTGCTAACAAAAAAAAGGGGCAAAAACTGAGCCACTTACAAACTCTGCACATCATAGCAAGCCGTTCTTCACGGGAGGAAGACAGAGCGGGAGGAGAAGACAGGGGGAATTGTGAGCGATAGAACAGAAGCCAATTTGACAGAAAAAGCTCAATTAAAAGGAGAGTTTGAGGGAGGGAAGCATCCTTACAACAATTCTCTGGGTCTTAACAATTCATAATGCACTCAAGGCTTCCAAAAGTGGCATATAGCAATAGAACAGACTTAGTTTTAAGTATCATACTGTATGTGGGGCTATGGTGTGGGCTGTAGAGGAGGGAAACTGAGAAAAGCAGGAGTGAAAAATGAGCAGTCATGTAGGAATAATGTATTAAATTAAAACTACACAGATATCATGATAAAAACACCTAACAACAGCAAAACATGGACATGTATACATATTTCACAATGACAAAACTGCACTATATGCTTTGTGTTACAAGCACACTCAAGAGTTACTTACCTAAAATCCTCAGAGCCCAACACCTCAGTGTAGTACATGACTTTGCATTTGTGCGAAGAGACCTGCAGGGTGGCCAGAACGTCATCCACTCGGGGCAGGTTGGTGGCCGAGCAAGCTGGCATATTGTGAAACTTCCACTGAAGGATGTAGAAACCTGGCCATCTGGTGATGTGAGAGCCCTGGGGGGAGGACAAATATACAGCATGTGAAACATCAAAAGAGAAAAAAGAAAATACTAATCAAACAAACATTCTTTTCCTGCAATCTGATCACTTGAGCAGCAAATCTGAGCTTTTTCTGCCCAATGTTATGATCATGATCAGTCATAACCCTTTGATTGGCATTGTGACCACACAGTTGACTTTGTTGGCCACCATATTGCTGTGCTTACACTCTGTAAACCTATCTCTGGCTTTTATCCTCATTCAGCTCTTTAAATAGTGAATGTAACATTAGTTCTATCCACTGAGTAGTGCTGCTATACATAAATATCAATGTATAAAAGCAGTAGAAAAAAGTGGAAGCGACTGTGCTGCACAGCTTCTCAGAAAACTCACAGAGTAAGAACAAGGTAAAAGGTTATTTAAACAAACTCTGCTCACTGTGATGTCTTTATATGGAAATAAAAATGTAATTTTTGAAGAAATGAAAGAAATCCACCCATGCACAGGATAACTCTGAAAAGATAAGTCAACCCGCGAGTTGACCTACATATCTACTTCCTGTTCAGTTGATCCGAAAAATAAAACCTAAAATGTTGCTAAATGAAGAGGCAAGAACACAATTTTACCAACAAATATTTTTTGAAGATGTATTTCTGAAAGAGAAAGTCAAAGGGTTGTTCCCCTCTCACTGTATTCTAGTATCTACTAATGCAGTAATGACTATCTTTGTTTTTATAAAACTGTAAAATTTAAGTATAAAAATGCTGAATTTAACAGGCCTACCTGCTTCATAATCCAAAACTCTCCTAAATCAGAAAGTCAAGTTCTTTAACCTCACCTGTACACTCTCGCCCTCCTTGCAGGTGAGCGGGGACTCCACCATGCTGTAATCCTGCCCCAGCGTCCAGGACTTGTCGATAAGCTGCACATTGTTGCCTCCTGGGGATGTGATGCCGTGGGCTCCGATGGGGTCTTTACGTGGAAGCTGAGGGGCCCGTTTGGAGTGGTAGATGTTGAAAACCACGTCTCCTTTGCATATGTCAAAGTCCCACGTGATGACAGAGGAGGCGTCGATGATCTCAATCAACAACTGAATGTGGAGGAGACAAGAGACATTAGTTCAAAAGTCTTAGAAAGTCATTTTCAAGCCACAGCTTCACACCTGGACTCAGGCAGATTTATTACCAGATATACAAGCCGGCATAGCTCATATTTTGATTGATTTTTTGACAATATAGGCACAACATCCGAGTGAACGGCCACATTCAGCATAAGAATAAGGAAAGTAGTGCTAAAAGCTTTTTGTGTTTAACCTACCAAAACAGACATTATCCACACTCCCCTCTACAAACCAGCATCCCATCTTTTATCAAACGACCCTGTGACCCTCTGAGAAACACCATCTTATTTTGGTCATAATCTCACTCTGATTCAATTTTGCATTTTATTTTTTAATTATCCAAATGCGACCATTGGTAACATTCTTTTGTAAACAGGAAGTACACTTAAAGTTTGTCATCAATATTTTTTCATGATGAAAAGGAAAATAATGAGCAGCAGAGGGGTCAAAAAACTGATTCACATTAGAATCCAATTGTTCATCAAAAGACTGAATCAATTCAAAACGCACATGAATCAATTTCAAACGTATTTGAAAACATATTCCTTCATGCAAAGTCATTTTTCACCATTGTCCAAGTGCAACAAATTGTATTTTTTTTTTGTTTGTTTCGTCTCATCAGCCTTTCTCTCTTCTCTATGTGCAATCACAACACAGCCTGTTGTTCCCAGTGTATTAGCTGAATCTTCTGTGCTTCCACATTTCAATATTGTTGAAATATGTTTCTATTGGTGTACTTTCACTTGCCCACTAAATATCTTAACATAATTAGCTGATATGGGCAATAAAATGACACGAGCAGTGTATCTTGAACATGATTTATTGTGCTGTTTTATGTCATCTTATATTATAAGGCATTAAACTGCAGGTAGAAGAAAGTCCTGGGATAAACACTTTTTGTGTAACAATCAGGGAATTGATTGCACAGTGTAAATAAAAGAAATATGTGTTGTGTATTTTGAAATAAAAAGTGATTTTGAATAAAACTCTGACCCACAAAGTCAGAATTCAATATCAAAGATTTGCACCTCAAATAACTGGTTAAAAATACTGATTTGATATGAAGTACTTTGATCATATGTATGCTTAGAAAAAAGGTTGTAGTACACTTATTATCCATGATATTTTATTTGTATAGGACAAATGTGAGTGCCTTCCCAGCAGTATAAATCAAATATACGAGCTAAGAACTGTCACAATTTTCACCAAAAACAGAAAATAATAAACAATGATATCAAATTATGACTTACAAAACATCTACAATGACACTGATTTTGACAAATAATAATCTACTGAAAAATAACTCTACTACATGTAAACAAGTACTGCCTTAGAGGCATGTTTCTGTTTTTATCTGATTTATTTTTAAATCAAGTACTGATAGTGCAAGTGTATTGATTTGGCTGTAGATGGTTTTCCAGGTATTCCAATAATCCACACTCTTACAGTGAGGTTGATCTCTTAATTAAAACACTGCCATTTTATTTGGATCTCCTGTTAAAATGATTGAGCTCAACAAGAAATCAAGACTTCTTGTGGTCTTTGATGTATTAAAAATGAGAAAAACACATTTATATCTACATGGTTTATAGACTTAATATACAAAAGGCTTATTTTCATTTAAAGTAAAGACTAAATATAAAAACTTTAAAGGACTAAACTAATATATTTGATTTTTCCAACTGAAACAACAAAAATTTAGGAGAGCAAAAAATTGACTAAAATGTAACTCGCCACTTGCATGCACCTTTCTCATGAGACCACTATGTTAAATATAGTAGCAGTAAGAGTTAGCGTTGCCTTGACAGCTGATATTTTCTCAAAATCAAATCATAGTCAAACAGAAACTAAATGTTAGTCATTTAATCTGTACAAGAGACCTAAATGTGAAAGGAAACTATGACTACTGACATCATAGCTTATGAATTTATTAACGTGAACCAAAACCATTACCCCTTGAAATGATATGATGCAAAAGGAGGAGGAGGATTTGGTTAAAGCTATACCACATCTTTCCTACACCCGACTCCACAGCACAGAGATCACCTACTACATCCAACCACCAGATGGCAGAATGTTCACTAAAACTCCCCGAGATGTCTTGAAGTTCTCTGCTGCTGTGCCCTACTTATTCAAACTGCACCACAGGCGCTCCAGCTTTCCCTCTCACTTTGAGGCTCGACGTCAAGTCTCACCTCATGTGGAGCCCCTTTGAAGACGCTTGCACTTTGATAGATGGTCTCAGTCCAAAGGCGAACATCTTCATTCTCCAGCTCCTCTGCTGTGCGATACATGGACTTGGGAACCAGGCCGCCTTCTGGCACTTCACACTGCATAGACAAGAATGCATAAGAACAAAGACTTATGATTAGAAGAAGGCCAAAAGACAACGTTTTTATCGATGCGAAGATTCAATCAGACTTCAAAGTGAGGATGAGATAGGCTAAGTCTTGATTAGACACTTACCATGCACTCTCCACCCAGGAAGTCAGGGATTATCTCCTTGTCTATGTAGTCCACCAGCCCTCCAGGCCCCTGGTAATCATTGCCTGCATAGATGAGGAACTTCTTGCGGGTGTTTTCATCAATGAATGGACTCACCTGAAGACACAGTCAAACAAAAATAAGGGTCAGACACAAAAAAGTACTGAATAATGACAAATACCACAGCAAAGACATATATATTAAAAGAAAAATCAACAGCAGTGATGTGTTTGAATTAAATAATTTGGTTAGATTTTATGTGTCAACATGGAGAACATGGTTGAATGAGATCAGCAAATCGAAACAAAGACAAAATTACGTCCAAAATCACAAGTTGTAAGACAGCTTTTGTGTTGGACTGTACTGGAACTAATGTGAGGAAACCACAGATTTAGCCAAATAAGGTTGTTTAGGGTTCTGTAAATCTCTGAAGCAACACAATGATATTAATGTTAATAAAGGCAAAATTTACAGCCAGGGCCATGGCAATATTTTTTATTTCTGATGCTCCCAAAGATAGAAATCCAGATAATTAAATTTAGTGAAATCAATGTGTCCTTAATGACACGCCCATTTTCAGGATATATTTATCATTATGCACAGTTAGACTGATGTCGTCCAGGGATGGACAATGATTACCAAATCATCATAGAGCCAGTCATTGATCCCCTCCAAAAATATCCGATGTGAGTATCATCTCAATCTATACTTAAATATTTGTGTATTTTCTACCCTACCTGGTTGTCATGTCTTGATAATACCAGCAGTATGCAAGTCCCCACCAAAAAATAAAGACATTTCTGGTGACTCTAAAATGACTAAATGACATGAACACTGGACTACATCCTGAACAAATCAGGTTTTCTTTAGCTTTTTTAAAGATACAGGGCCCTTTACTTAGCACATCATGAGAAATAAAAATCAGGCTGGAAGAGAATTATTTTGTAAAGCTCTGTTTGACACTCGTTCTAGGCTTTCGAGTCACACCCTGAGCCTCACACAGCTCTGGACAGTTTTGGATCTGGGGGCTGACATTCCTTAATTAATATTTTGAAAATCACTGCAATTGTAGACCCATTTCTAGAACTTCCTCAGCACTTATGGAACTACTGATTGATTCCCACACCAATAGATATATAAAACAATTAAGTCGTCAATTATTCTGTATTAGTCCTCTTGTCTTTACATCACTGGTCATTCATGTTTTGTGTTGGTCTGTGGTCCTTTTTTACTTTCATCAGGGAGGTAATGAGATTGCTTGTAAGTCTGTGAACAGGATGACCCAAAAAGTTATAAAGAATTTTGATTTAGTTTTGGGGAATGTTAATAATGGCCCAAATTAGAATTTGTTAATTTTTGGTGGAGATCCAAATCCAGATGAGGATCCAGGATCTTTTAAGGATTTGTTAACATAGTGAGAAAGGGCAGTTTTCCATTTTAAGTTCAACAGATATTCAAGACGTTTTGAGGAAATTTTAGTCATGGCACACTGGAGAAGAGGTTAGATTATGGTGGTGATCCAAACCCCGGATATGGATCCAGGAAATGTTTTAGGATTTCTTAAATGTGTGAGAAAAGCAGTTTCCTACTTTTTGAAAATAACTGACATGGCAGTGTTGGAAATATTGGATACTTGCTCATGGACTATTTCTATTTTACTTAAAATGTTCTTACAGATTAAAAAAACTTAAAAATGTTCCTGAGATAAATTTAAAAAAAAGAATGCTTATTTCTGTTTCCTTAGCCAACAAACACAGACGCACATCCTAGTTGATGAATGTTCTTCAAGTCATTTTTAGGGTACATTCAGTTCAGTGTATGTCCCTAAAATGGTCTGAATGTTTTCAAGAGTGAAACAGAACAATTCAGCCTTCAGATCTGTCAGCACTTGTACAGTGAGTGTGCTGTGGCCGATTGAGCTACTAGCTCTCACCAGTGTCCACAGGACAGGAAATACTCGGGGAGCTCTCAGGATAAGAAGTCGTCCAAGAGTCTCTGGGTAGTTGGCTTCCACGACCTCGATGATCCTCAGCAGCGCTTTGACTCCGGGTCTCCACAGGTGACGCATGTTCAGCCCCTCCAGATCCACCAGACACGTCCAGCAGCTACAGGAGGTAGAAGGAGGATTAGACTGTTGATAAACGCACGCTACAAACACGCTCGCACACAAACATGCAAAAGCCTCGTTCTAACCACTTATCACCTGTCACACTGGAGTGAGGCTTAAGTGGTGAAGGCAGTGCTTGGCTAATTCTGGAGCCTCCCTCCTCCCTCACTGCCTCCTTCTACATCCTCCCTCTTTCCTCAATCTGCTCTGGCTGAGAGCTGTGACGTTAAAGTCATTCATAGTTCACATGTCCTCCTGCGTGGTCCTTATCCCCACCACCTCCTCCAGCGAGACAGCTGACAGATGACAGATACCCTCTCCGCTCTTGTTCCCTTTCACTCTCTAAATTGCCCTCTGAATGAGAGCACTTAGATACAAGCATCATGCATTCTTTCCTTTGGAACCAGACATGCTGCTCTGAAGCCAGCCTACAACTACATCATTTCTTCCATCTGGCTTTTACCACAAAAATGAGGACCATGACTTTATTTTTAAAGCAAGAATACACATTGTGATCAGCATGATATCATTAAGGTGGAGGGCAGCTTTAAAGTAGATTATTATCTACAGATAAGAAAGTTTTAGCAGGACGAGGGATGGAAATAGATAAGATGTTATGATACCAATACCATAGTCTATTCTGCCCATACCCTAACCCTAACCCTATTGATATTCTGTGGAAAAAAGTCAGCCCACACCGGCATTGTGGGTCAGTGAAGTCAAATATTTGACACTTAAGGTTTATAATGCTGTTCTACACACATGGATGCTTCTGCAAGTTTCTTGTGTTACAATCGTTTTTTGAAACCAAGAGGTAGTCCCAGAGGTAATCCGTAATAACAATAAAAAAGAAGTCAAATATGTGATTATAGCAGACAGAAGCCATCAAAACTGTGGCTCAGTATGACACAAAATGATACTAACTGTTCGTCATGCTCACGTTGTTTAGTTGGCAGGGCTTGCTCTCAACACAGCACTTTGCAGAGGCATTTGTGGGCACAGTATTTTTAGTTAGGAGTGTCATATTTAATGTTTTGATCCTGAAAACCTGAGGGCCAAATTTGTTTCACAAAAGATCAATATAAGAATCTTTCAAGAATTGGATCACAGGAAAGAATGAATAATGGCACTGATATGAATAAAATCATATAAATTCCCTGCCCTGTTTGCATGTAATCAAAATTACCTACAGATTTTCATTATTAAATAACTCATTAAGGAAAATATACACGCATCATTTATGATAGGGTCAAATTTTGTCCACTTAAAAACAAATAGTTCTTCATGATTAGTGAAATAGGCCAACTTTTGTTGTGTTAAAGAAGTATGCATACAACAGAAGCAAGTACATTGAGATCATGTTAAAAGTATCTCTATTTTAAAAGTTATCAATATTCTTTGTAACCTAAGACATAATTTTTCTTTACCATTTTTGGAGAATAAAACAGACATTTTACTGAATAGAAAACATGATCACATGGTTGATGAAAAAAAATTGGTATTAAGCTCATACAGGTTCTAAACTGGTCTAACTAAGGATCTGACTCACCATCTAATGAGAAATCCCATTTTTTTTTACCCTCTCCTGTTATCTAAACCTCAAATACCATGACAGTCAATTATCTTTTTAACACCAATTGTGTTCTATACAACATATTAACTTGTAAGGGTCTTTATTTTTCCCATGAAATTTTTGAAAAAGTTTTGTCAAAACCAAAAGAGTTACTATGTACTTTACATATGAACATTTTTCAATATATTTATTTTATTCAACCCTCTCATTCAGTAAATTGTTTCATCTTTGCAGGGATCTGTACTGAGAATCTACCTGATAGGTCGACCGAACACCTTGGTGTTCTCCTCACAGCGTCTCAGACCCTCCTCATTAATAGACAGCACCTAAAAAGACCAAAAATAATTCCTTAGTCAACAGTGAGCTTCAATTTCAAGCATTAGGTTCTCACTCTGGAGCAGCTTTATTTTAAAGCAACATTATAAACAAGCTAGCTATTTATAAATGTTCTGTGCAGTATACATCCTGGGGTTAATGCACTTGTCAGGACATGCCAGAGTAAATAAATACACTAGACTGTAATCCAGCCAATTGCTTGACCTGTAAACGTATCAACCTTTCAACACGATAGCTTTCAGTGTGCCTCAACTCGTGTTACATACGTGTCTGAGAAGAGACTCCTCGCCAAGAGCACGGACGAGCCCTTTGGTGTCCATCTGGCCCAACCTCAGGATGTACAAGGGACGGCCATCTAAAGGAAGGAAAACAAATATTTACATAATCCATTATTCCATTTACATTCTACAAGGCTTCATGTTTCACACAGGGGTTAGCTTAGTTTGTTTTCTACTCGGCTTCAGAAAACAAAGAGTGTGTTTGCTACCAGGCTTTGTCTGTGTGAAACGCATTTGAAGAGAACAAACTTCACAAATGAGGAAACAGGAAAAGCAATTTAACCCTGATTTATTTTGCCAGTTTTTAGCTACTAGAGCCAAAAATCTGAATTCCCTTCTGTAAAGTATTTGGGTTACTGAGTTGTACTAACAAATTGTCTCATGTTTAATTCAGCTGCACAGCTCAAGACTCAGGGTCGCTAAGAATGACATGTGTCGTGTGAGTAACTTGAGTCTGTAAGGAACTGGAGACCCGCAGTCTTCCTCGTCCTCGTGAAGTAAGTTTAGCCCACTCATAAAGGGCCTTTATAAATCATAAGTGGGTGTGTATACACAGCTGACATATGATTATGTTTAAACATTTAATTGTTTTATGAAAAAAAAAATCATATGTGACCATGGTTTTGTAGCTTTTTAATTACGAGCAGGTTTTTCTTTTCATAACTGGACAATCTGTCATGTTGCCTGGGAGAAAATCAGGAGTTCAGTGTTGTGCTGTATCACAACTCAGACTTCAGAGGGATAGTTGGGTTCTTTTAAGTGGTTGTATGGGGTTCATCAAATTATTTAGCCACAACAAAGGAGGCAGCTCTGCCTCTGTAGGGAGAGAACAGGATAAAAGCTAGGCTGTTCATTGCTGCAGTACAGGGAAAAAAGCTAATTTAGTGAATTGAAAAACTGACCTAAATCACAGCATTGAGGTGGCTGTACATGGTGCTAGACACATTTATGATGCATTAACTTTGTGGCTTACAAGTGAAACAGAAAGTGCTGTATCCACATACAGAACACTGTGCTATTAACTCAATGCTGTTTCTCTAGTTTGCTTTTACCTTACATTGGATCAATGACTCAGAGCTCTTGACCACAACAACGGTATTATTTGCCACCAAACCTACATGCTCTCTTTACAGCAACAGAGCTCATCCCCATTTCTGTGGCTAGCATACTTACCGAAGACATTAACCTCATATGAACTACCTTAAAAATGACAAATCTTCCCTGAAGCATGCAGTGTTCTGGCAAATTCCTCATAGATTTACAGTTTAGCTTTTATCACTCTTCTATGGTGGTTATGTAGATCCAGCTAAAGTAGACAGATGCAATCATGTTGTTTCAAACCTTTTTCACCATCCAGATCAAAAAGTAAGAAAAATACTACTAATAAAAGTCCAGGTTTTCATTTAATGCACACACTGCTTACCTCTGTCATGGTGGTGCCAGCCTCCAGTGTAGTAGTCCTGGAGGACTTGTGGAGAGGTCCAGGTCTCCAGCAGGTAGTCTACCTGGTGTTGCTTCCTCCAGGTCAGTGACTGGCACAGAATCTCCCGTGCCTTGTCCATGTTGAAGTCTCTGGCACGCAAGAAACGCAGTATGTGCTCGTCCTTAGGGATCTGGGTGATGAAGACAGTATGATTGTTGTGCATGATTTAAAGGACAAAGTAATGAGACTGCAAACCAGAGAAAAGCGTCACATGTAGCTGGTACTTGAATCATTCAAATAAACTATTGTTTTGCATCCTTAAAGCGTAATAATGGTAACAAAAGCCATGACTTGAACAGCTGTTTCAACTGAGTTTCAACAGAGTCCTTCATTATTTCATTTAGGATTAGACAAAAGTTGAATTTTATGTTTTTGTTTCTAGTCCAAAAAATGCACGTATATCCAGTCTGGGAATCTTGAAAAAAATCCTGCCAACTAGTGACCTGCTGCACCATCTATGTGTAAAGTAGAGCTTGACTTAAATCACTGAATCCACACTGATCCCGACACTTAAACTGGTTTGATTTCAAATCATGTTGGATCACTGATTGGCTGCAACATGTCTGGTGCATCTTCACAAGCTGGGCTTAGAAAACATTGAAGCAAATTACATGTTTCCACCTCATTAAATCATTCAGTGCAAAGCATTTTACTAAATTCAATGTCTATTTCAGCTCTAGCTCTCATGTTGACCGACAGCTAAAAGTAACCTGCATTAACTGTCAAACAATCCCCCGAAAGCTAAAAATATGTGTGAAAAACAAGACAAAGCATTATAATTAGGTGATAGCTAAAGCCTACAGCCTTAATCTAATGGCAGTGTTATATAACAGTGGCTTTAGGTAGGGAAATCATCAACAACTGTATGAGATAATTTGATTATGCACCACTGTTGGGTCATAAAAAACAAAAGCAAATGTAAAAAGAAGGGTAAGTGCGTCACTGAGGGATGTGATCTACGGCACACAGGACATACTTCCAACACCAGACAACAGCTAAAAGCCTCTGATCCTTCAAGCTATATTTCCTTTATAAACAATCCCCATCACACAGTGCTTTATGGATTTTAGTTCCGTCTTCAAAGTGGAAACTCTCCCTGCTGATGATATGTTAGTACTTAGAACTTGCATTCACACTGACAGATGTGAAGTGTTAACCTGTGCAGAACCTTACCTTTCCCTTGTGTGTCTCCTGCAGCCATTTACGAAGTCTGATCAGACAGCTCTCCTGCAGGGGGGTCAGGTCACCAAGGTAACGTTTGATATAATCTGCATCCAACTTATCTGCAATCATAAACAGAACAGAAACTATTAGGTCTAAAAAATGAGTAGGCGATGTAAGTTTCCCATTAAAACTTTGTGTTGCTTTTTCTACTATGACTCTTGCACACAACACCAGAACGATTTGGATCAATAGTGTAGAAACACACCTTCAGGTGTACCAGCCAGGATCTCTGACAGGCTGTCAGTCTGAAGCGCACTGCTGTCCTGCTTGGCGTCCACAGAGACGCTGTCCTTGGCATCAGCGGGCAGCGGGATGGAGACTGAAGGTGTGATGGCGAGTTCAGGTTGGACTGGTGGGCTGGTGGAGAGGCTGGTTGGTCTGGGGAGTGGGAGTGGTAGAGAGGAGGGAGTCCAGCGTGGCACATGGGTGATTCCTTCATCTTCTAACTCTTTCAGGTAAAACTCGATGATTTCTTTTCCCTGTAAAGAACAGTAATGTAAGGAAATGTCAGAAATATGACAAAAAGTATCAGAGCTAGGGCTGAGCGATGTGGACCAAGATCCATTCATCCATTAATATATTGGCTATACCTCTTATCCTTTTGATAACATAGGAGCTATGTGTGGTGTGTCCGAGAGGTAGGATACACCCTGAACTGGTCACAAGCCAATCTCATGGCTGACACTTACAGACAGCCAACCATTCTCATACACACACTTATACAGAAGAGCAATTCAGACTCAGCATTTTTTGGTCAATCCTTTGTTTTGACTGTCCCAAAAAGAGCATTATTTCTTCTGTTTCTCATTCACACACATATTCATTTTAATCAACAAATCACTGCCTTTGTGGGATGTGTCAAACCTCCAATGAGTCAACGTGCCCCCTCACCAATATGAACGTTTTTATCATTTTCTTGCTCTGTGAATGACCCACTTCTAAGGCCTCCCCGAAAAAGGTTTGAAGTTAGGAGTTCTCTGACGGGATTTTGAGAGTGTTAGTGCATATGTCCCCTAATTCATCTGAATATTACTTAGAGGAATGTCCATTAATGGAAATGGAGGATGACAATGACAGAAATATATTCATCCTCTCCCACATCTACTAGAAATAGAGGCTGGTGACTCATCGTGTCCACAGTAGAAGACCCCTGTCCACTCACATAGATTATATAATCTTATTTATGCAAATACAGTCCAACTGAATCATGCTTCACAAACCTGTTGAAACCCTCCATCATTAAAGTGTTATTATACAACCAATTTAAAAACAAAGGCTCCTGTGTATGCACTTATAGCTTATAACAAAGCACACACACCTTCTTAATACTGCTTGCATACTGCTTCATGGCAATCTTTTCCACCGTGCTCTCAAAGCCAAAGAAAGACTTGATGTCCAGGCTGGCTGTCTGCTCGAAACACGTCCAGTCCTCATTCTCAGGGTGAACCTGAAACAGCAATCAAACACACACAGTGAATTATACGGTTAGTGTACTCATGCCAAAATAAGATGACCAGGTTACTATAGTTACCCCACACCCAGCCTCACTCCATAATGACGCACAGAGAGCAATTTTCACACTGTGCGCTGCAAGTGGGAGTGTGTGTGCCAGTCTGCTCATGTAAAATAAGGCAGCCATTTAAACATGGACTGTGCAGAGCTGAAAATGACAGCAAACAAGAAAAGAGCAACACACGCAGATCTGACGGGTGGTGTCAGGTGAACAGAGGTGATGTTTAACGAGAACAGAAATGCCTTTACCGAGATACCAGCTCTGTGATGGGGGCTTCAGAGCAGAGGTGACCTTGAAAATATCAATCATAAGATATCTCCTCTCATGTGAATTCCAGAGGGGTAACTTATACAAGGACTACAAACATCATATTTTAATCATCATTTAAAGAAACAATGTTGAGCATTGATCATTTTCAAAAGGAAGGTTATTCTTTTCATTGTTTACACCAATGTCCTCTTGTCTTTTTAATGCTCCTCGACTTGATTGTAAACAAGAAATGAGATAAAGAGAAGCAGTGTCTGAAGAGTCATTACACTCACTGGATCAAATTAATGTATTTTATCCTCAAAACAGGCCAGTACAAAAGCCTTACAAATTCTTCAGTTTAATTATAATTATAATTTAATTCTAAGTTAATTATAGACAGCAAACATCACAGATGAAGAATTTATTTATCTGCGACACAATAAAATTCTGATTTATTTAAGAGAGATTTACTTTTCACTAAAACCTAACAAGCATGGTTGCTTAATATATACCTTATGATAGGATTTCAACACTTGTCACTCTTCCAAAGACAGACATGTGATATCGTGCCCATAAATATGGACAGACCTTTAAAAGCTTTCTGTAGTCATCATGTTGCTGACACTCTAATATTAAATCTTCAGTCCTTATTAAAACTCAAAATAGATTTTGTAGCCATGGTCTTAATCAAAGTGCCATCTCCAGAGTTAGTATCAGAGGTGTCACACTGTTGAGAGGGGGAAACTGACTCAGCTGGGAATGGTAGGTAACACAGTAGGTAAGCTGGCCTGCCTTTGTGCTTAACTCGCATAAACCTTTACCTTGCTCTTCTCCAAATCCGTATCGTACTGAGAAGTTACAAAAAAACACATTTCTTCCAAATTAACGTGAATGTCTTGACATTTAGCAATGACTGAGCTTCTTTGCTTTTGTGTGAATGCACTGTGAAAAAGGCTCTTGTTTAGCCCTTTATAAAACTGAAGACACCATGCCCTGGTTCTCTCTGCTCTTCACTTAAATATCAAGTGAAAGCTTTTTAGGAGGGAGAGGCAGAGCGCATGCTGTGCTGTAAGTGAAGGGAGAATTTATTTTATCTATCATAAATGACAAAACCTGCACTCACTACATGCAGCACAATAGTCATTTCCTCTTTTATTTTGTTGGACTGCTGGAAACTACAGCAGTGTTTGAAACTGAAACTTGATCAATCACCCCACACTGGATGAGAAAGATGAGTTAGAATTTTTTTTATCCATTTTAACATTTTGCTGACATCATTTTGCAAAATTAAAAGATTCGGAAATAGAAGTATGTGAAATATTAAGCATAAGCTTCTCAGTCTAAGCCTTCACTGACTGACACTCCTGCTGTAAAGAAAACAAAGATGGCTGCCAGTGCTGATTGTCAAACAGTGCTCTCACTTGCTGAAAGATCATTTGTCTTGGTTATTGAGGATTTTTCTCTTCAGATCATATCTATATGCCCTCAGATATCAAACAAAAGGGAAAGGTTTCAAATACGAGCACACCTATTCAGAGTTCACAATCTTTAAATGAGGCAATATTGCTGATTTAACAAATCGTGTTGGCTGAAACCTTCACCTTCCTTGACTACTAAAATATGTCAGCTTAAGTTGATCCATAAGCCCTGTCTAATTGAGCTGTCCACTCTGGTCACTGTAAGCGCAGTATGCCAAACCATGCAGTAAAAACCTCTGTGCAGCTTTAGACCTAAAATTAGCACTCCAGTTGGTTGCAGGCTAATACAATGCGCTTGACCTCATTAACTCGCAGGACATCCATTCATGTATACAAAGATCTAAAGTCAGAGTCAAGCGTGCAGCAAACTGAAGTGAGGTGAGCTGGAAAGGGAAAGCAAGCTGGTTTTAAATCAGTACTTCGGAGCAATGAGCCAGACTGTGATGGTGCTGAATAATTCACAGAGAGGGGTGGACTGAGGTAGCTAGCCACATGCTAAGGGGTAGTCTAAACATGGCTCTCTCTGTAGGGAAACAGGCAGGAGATTAGAGGGGGCCAAACGCAAACATGGGTGTGCTTGTGGTAGCTTGTTCTTTTGCAATTGAACAACAGTTTAAGATTGTTTTTGCACAGGTCTGTCAGAATGAATGTGTTGCACTGTAAGGCTCTATGTATTTGGAAGGTTAATATGGTCCAAATATCATATCACAATATTTTCTGTCTGAATGGTGATACGAAATTATTTTTCTTTCTGCAGGAAAACTCCCACTGAAAGCTCACATGTGACTTCACACACTCATGAAACACTGCCGGCACAAATGCTTACCTCTGCCTTACTATTAAAAACTAAACGTCTTGGCTGCATCTTTTTTTATTTGTATTTTTTGAATGAAAGAAAAAAGAAATGGATGCATCTGAAAAGAGGAAAAGCCAAAATTATGCTTTAACGAACCCCGATCTTAAGACAGAATCCAAAGAGGTGCAACAAGGGGATTAATGCTGTCAGAGGCTCCACTATGTCAATGAGAAACAAAGACAGTAGTACTCGTGACAAGAAGACTTGTCCACATTTTGATAAAACGTTGAGTTGACTTGTTCCATTGAATGAATAAGTGCCCTCAAGTGGTGACAGCTGATAGTGATCAACAACCCGAATTACAGAGTTAGTGCTAGCTCGATAAGAAATCAATGTTTTGATGAGACATTTCTTGTTCATCTTTTCCAAACAGAATAAACTATTGATTCAAGAACATCAAAAACACATGAAATGTATTTTCAAATTCACCAGAAGAATTTAATCCAGGCAGTGGTCTAGGGGAGAGAGTCTTTGGTATTACAAAATGAACACATGGCTGCAGTGAGGTTTTGTGCTGTTACTAGGGATAGAACTATTGCCCTGGGTGCTAAATGCTAAAATTGTCATTGTTTAATGATTGGCGGTGCAGAACTAACAGAAACTCGGTGATTCTCAGTCATATAAAACCACAACTGAGAAAAGTAGCACTGGATAACCTGCAAAAATAAACCCTGGTACACTATGTAACAGATATGCGAGTCATGAACTGCTTTTAGGCAACAGCATGAACTTAAATGCACATAATTGTGACTGTGACTGACCGAATAGCAGCAGGTTTCGTGGATAATGACCCTGTTGGAGAAGGTCTCATTGTGGGACTCGATGTGAAGTGTCCTCTCCTTTCGGTTCAGAGTGTTTTTCTGGATGAAGTAGACATAGTCCACACCAGCAATCTGCAAACCACACACACAGACAAGTTATGTAAGAAACCACAATAACACATGCATCTCCTAAAACGTCTATCCACAGCGCTGAAAATCTAAACAATCTTATGCAACGTACTCTTTTGAGCAGACGTGGGGCGTCAACGTCTAGGGCACAGCGTCGCTCAATCCTTTGGGAGGAACCGTCCTCACTGTTCTCCTCGTTCACCACGTCACTCGCCACAAACATGGGTATGAGGTGGCAGGTGGGAAAGCGACGCTCATAGGCCTACAGGAGAAAAAAGGAGACATTTTTTGATTAACAGAGTGTGAGGGGGATGGTCAGTGTTTCTAAAACTTTAATCACAAGTTCATACAGCTTATCAAAAGTCAAACACCCTCAAACTCTTGAGTAGTTTTTCACGCCTTTCCAGCACCTAACAGCCGCACTCTGTCCTTATCATTACAAATTAGGTTTAATGCTGACACCAATGCAGTTTGTTATTGGTCTATGGAGTTAGGAAAATACAAGAAACAAAACAAATCGTTAATGTTTTAATGCTGCTAACAAATATATTCTATGAAAAGAAGTCCTATCCAGCCTGGTTAAGTCCACATGAAACAGCAGATCAATTAGAGCTCAACACAAGCTTTTTTCAAAGAGCTTCAACAAAGAAGTGCCAAAATAAAGCGCCTTTATCTTGACAACTCAAGCAGTTCACATTAATTCCATAAGGCCGTACTATCTGCGTCAATTTACAATACTGTTTGGATGTGCACGACATGGCCAATGTCCCCACATTCACACAAAAGCAGCATTAAAGTTATAAAGGTCAACTTGTTCCCCACATTGTGCTTCTGCATTGTTCGAAGTGAAGGTGAAGCATCACAGCCGAGAAAATTAAAAACAGCAGTGTGAAAAGGGTTACGGTTCAATATCAGGCACTTCATGTTTCCCACAGTCAGCGAGCTTTTCAAACCTTAAAATAAAACTGAACTACTGCAATCCTGGTTTGAAACCCTTTCAATATTCTTCTCTAAATACAGGTAAGATGTTTGATTGACATTTGAAGCACAAGTTCTGCTTTCAACAAAGCTGGTGGATCTTTCCACTAATGCTCTCTCTCCCTTAAAAGTTATTTTGAATAAAGAGACAAAAGTGCATTAAAAACATCCTAATCTCACGTTTTAGCATTGATAAGCTCAATAATAGGAGTCTATTAGTATCGATTAGTTTGGGCCGTTAACTTCGAGGTTTAAACAATATAGATACAAGTCCTTATGGGACCAGTTTTGACTTCTATCCCTTGGTTAGGTTGGGCTCTCTGTGCCAGGGTTTCATCTCTTAGACTGTGCTTGTGAAAAAGAAAAGACTTTTTTGTTACAGCTCTAGCATCCAATCTCAATTTATTTAACAGCGCAGACAACAAAGTCGAGATGTGCTTGGTATAAAAACTCTATTAGAGGGGTGCTGGTTTGGTGGAGTGGTTAGCAACCAGGCACCCCATGCACTTGCTTCTGCCTAGGGATGGGAATCAAAAACCAATTCCAGCTGAGAATCGTTAACAGCTCCATCAAAGAATCAATGTCATTAATCTTTTTGCTTATCAATTCTCTTATCAATTCCTTCCACTGACAGGGTTCAGAAGCATCAGAATTTCTGGCTTAATTTTCATTGCACCTACTACACAACCTTAAGTGAGTGGAAACACCAACAACTTGGAGAAGCAGTTATCTATGCTGTGACGTGTGTTTGACATTGTTGCCACTGAAAATCAGACCAGCATTTGCCAAAACGCAAAATATACAGGAATCGATAAGGGAATCGTTAAAGAATTGGATTGATTAGCAGGACTGTTAACAGCATTGGTATTGATAAAATCTTATCAATTCCCATCCCTACTGCTGCCGGTCCAGGTTCGAATCCCACCTGTGACCAGTTTGCAGAGTGTCATCCCCTACTCTCTCACCCCCTTTCACAAGCCTATCCACTGTCTCTCTCCTATCAATAAAGGCACAAAATGCCCCAAAATACATAAAAAAACTCTATTAGAAAATATGCTATTCACATGTTTCACATAATATTGTTTTAATAAAGCAAGGGACAAAGTTTTAACACCCTAATCTAAAAAGAACAATAGGTTCTGCACATAGAAGCCCTCATTTTGGGTTTATTAACAGAAAAATACAAAACAGGGTGAACAGTCACATTCCCAACTGTTTGTTTAAACGTGTCATTAACTTCATTTAGGGCTAGTTTAATAAATCACTAAAAGACCATACAATAATCTCAAGTCTTGTAATTCCAGCTGTGATAAAAACCCATCAAGAGGTCACGTCTAAAGAATGCAAACCCCG
Source organism: Scarus forsteni (assembly GCA_036419115.1). NCBI lineage: Eukaryota > Metazoa > Chordata > Actinopteri > Labriformes > Labridae > Scarus > Scarus forsteni. The sequence continues at coordinate 4,632,372 of JAZDUH010000471.1, forward strand.
AGCTAAGAGGGGGTGAAGAATTTTGAAAAGGTGGGCAGAGAATGTCTCGGTGCTGCAAACAAGTCAACCAAACCAAAAAGTCCTTCAATTTTTCAAGCGCTGTTTCAAACTGAGCATCAGCAGAAACTGTCCTGACAAAAAATACAGCACTTTTCTACCCCTTTCAAAAACAGAGTTCAAACACATTAAGAGCCACCATGTCTGGGGGCCATGCGTCTCCAAATGATTTTTTCTCATGTATGCAAAACACTGGCTTGCTCAGCGCTGATGCAAAGGCCAGCCAGTTGTTATGTAACTGGGCCTTGGCCTAACATGCAGCAGCACGCATCCTTTCCTTTTCTTAATCTGCAGCATTCACTTATCAAGGATCTGTCCGGCATGTTCATAAAACTGCTGGGTCTTGAGATGTGTCCTGACTGGTGGGTAAAGTAAGAGATGATTGTGAAAAACTAACTGAGATGGCAAAAATCTTAGCCCGTGCGACACATTTGTGGGTTGTAGTAGCACAAAGACAAGGACAAGGATAGTTCCTTCGTTCCAACAGTTAATGAAACATGACCAGCTAGGACGAGAATCATGTCACTGATGCAAAGTGGATGACCCACTTGTTGGAGCATAGGAGAGATTCACAATATTAGACCCTCACCCAAACACCCACCTGACACCCCTGCTGCACAAGAACAGTGTATTTCTGTGGCTGACACTGTTTTAGAAAGCAGAATGTACGAGTTCAATCCAATTCAATGCAAACACACCACTTCATCAACAAGGACACGCAGCCGTCATACAGTGTTCAGGAGGAGAGAACATGGACAGACTGGGTTTGATCAACTCAGAGAGCGAGAGCTGCTCAGGACTGCAGGGGCCGGCTGAGTTTAGTGTCAGCTGAGCCTCTGATAATGAAGCTGTGCTCTGCAGAGCAAAAGACAGACCATATGTCTCTGAGCACAAGAACAGATTCTTCTAAAAGTTCAACAGCTCAGAGGAAAGTTGCAGTTCATTAAATCAAAATAAATTTCCTCCACATGACTTCGAGGCTGCACAAATCGGGAAGGGATTCAATAGCAAGAGCAGCTGCTGAGAATAAAAGTGGTTTTTATTGGAAAGTTGATACTTTATGGGTTGATCAATCAGTTTTACAAAGAACATTGAGTTCTATGATCTGATTGAATGATCTGGATAACCAGGGTCTGGTAACAGACAGAAAAAGAAGCAAAACCATAAAGCCGAATCCTGGCCCAAAGCTGCTCAGGTGCAGCTGTGTTTTTGACATAAACTCCAAAGTCTTTTCTCGATTCACTGTATCACCACTTTGGAGCACCACTCAGTTAGCATTGCTGGGGCAGAGCAAACATCAGCTGATAATACTTGTAGACGTTTGGAAAGAAGACTCAAGCCCCAGTCACACATTCCTGTTTCTCATGGTGATTGTGCACGATTGTCATAATCCAGATGAAGCGTGCTTTGGTCGTGGTGCATGCGCTACTTGGTCTGGATCAGCGCTGTATAGTCGTGGATGAACGGCGGGGAACATGGAAGGGTCCCGACAGTTTTGAACTGTTCAAAACTGTCGTGGAGAATCGCCGCTCTCAGTATAGCGGGGGGAAGTCTAATGCAGTCCTAATGCGAACGGTATTAGCGTGGCATGTACGGAGCTCAGTCGGGCTGATCGTGGCTCAATCCTGAAAGCTTTCTGAGGACGACTGACAGGATGTATTCGTTTGTGCCCAACTGTGTCCCGTTCAAGACGGCACTAGCGACGGGGCTCAGTCGGGGCTTATGTGACGCTAACTGAGCTCGGCGGGGCTGACGTCGTGTCAGCAGGATGAAAATTCATGGAATCCTCGTCATATTGCTGTATTAACCTAACTGGAGCGGGATGAACACCCCCTGAAGCGCTGTAGAAGCGCTACTGACGGTGTATTTACAGGGTGTGTCCAGGGGTGAGACAGTGATTTCGTCCCGTATCATAGCGGTCACACCAGCCTCGTCAATAGTGTACAGTCGTGCACAATCGCTATGAGAAACGGGAATGTGTGACTTAGGCATAAAGAGGTCAATTTTAGACATTTTGACACTATTTGACAGGACAGTATAGAAGAGTTGTTGATTATTGAAAGAACAAACTGTTTAGTTTTGCACGTCTGAAACTTTTTATTTCCATGATTACACACAAATCAATTCAAAGTACAATATTCATATAAAAAAGACATTTCTTATTTCCTATCATGTCATCTTTTAGCTAAACACTTCTGAGATATCATTTTTGGTCGATATTGTCCAGCCCTTAAACAAATCAGCCACTGCCAAACTCTGCCAGTCCAGCGTATTAGTCAGCAGCAGAGCTGGCTCGTGTGTTTGAATAGGCTGTCGGTCGGGCTCAGCAGCTCCTGGCATACCACTGCCCGGACCACTCAGCTGCCCACTGTCCACTGACCGAGTGAATGCTGAGCTCTGTTTTTCTGCCCTGATGATCTGGAACACTGGGCACAGGCTTTGCAATGGCTGAAACTGATGTTTACAGCCACCTCTGTTGTGCTGACAGCAGTACAAACAGCTGTGCATCAACATAAAAGTCAACCACAAATGCCATACGTGGTCAATCACACCAGCATCTTTCATTGACAACTTATTTTGTGGGTTGTTTGTGAAGAGGCTGAAAGCCACATAGAAAAACAAAATACTCCATCACTGCTTTGTTCAGCAACACAGAAAACAAAATAAACTTTAAGTGTTCCTATGAACTGAAAATAACCTCAGCTGATTCTGAGGCTCATGTCAGAGGATTTTTCTTGTAAAATGGGAAAAAGGAAATGCTGCAGGGCTGCTGTGCTGTTTTTCACGGTTTTAATGGGATCACTTCATTCCTATCTGATTTTCTCGCTCACTACCTCACAAATGGAGAAATGCTTTGATGATCGACAAAATGACCCATCACATCGTCTCTGAACAGAAAACATCACGTGACGTGTCATTACTAATTAAACACAAATATAAGCACCTCACTCTCCTCAATAGATGCCAAATGCGCCAATAGTTTTCTGATCAGAACAACCACATCCACATCTCTGAATATTATTCAAAATCAAAATCATTCAAGTCAAACTTGATGTCAAGGTGTCCTTGAATTGATTTTTGAAACCCTTATTGATGTTTCCTTTCAAACAGACAAGTTTGACAACAGTCCAGCATGAAAAACCTGTCGGTGTTGTCGTCCTCCGTGCAGCCACTCGCTCCTCTCTCTTTGTCCGCTGGGTCTTTCCTGCTATATTGGCTACAGTGATGAAAAATCCGCTATGAGCATTACAAATACATAAGCAGTGTGTCCTAAAGACAATTCGTGGGGTCCTTTTACTGTCAAATCAGAGTTAATTTAACTGCACTCTTCAATTCAGTTTTAGTTTCAGTTTTTTGCCTAAAGCATCTGTTAGTTTTAGTCATTATTTAGTCATCTAAATTGTTTAAATTTGAGTCTAGTTCTAGTTGATGAAATTTTGCAACATTTTAGTCAACAACATCTACTGTAAATTTAATCAACTAAAATATGGAGTGTCAAGTATAAGGCATTGTGTTCATTTCCTTGAATTTCTGCAGTCATGTTTTACACTTGCATCCCATCACCACGAAGTTAAAGCAGTTGTGGTTGGATGTCCCTCTTGACTCATCCAACCTGTCCACACAACCAAAGTTGCTGTGATTTCTAACATGTCTCTACTTTCAACATGACAGAATTAGGTCTGATTGGATTTAGTCCCTGTCAAACATTTTCGTGTAGTTTTTATCTGTTGATGAAAATGTCAGTTAATTTAGTTTAAGTTTTTGTCAATGTACTTCAGTGTTTTTTTGGTTGTAGTCTAGTTTTCATCAGGGGAAAAAAGGTTTTCGACGAAAATAATTATTGGCCAAATGAACACTCTGTCAATTTACACCATAAAGGCTTTTTGTGCATAGCAGGTCAAGGCAGGTACTGCAAAAATCAGCTTTAAAAACAAATAGAAAATGTTTTGGTGAATTGTAAAGTGGCTTGAAGTGAATTTTAGGAATAGGATCACAACTCCCAGAACAAAGACCTAATTGAATCATTACCAACTGACAGATTCTCACCAGTACTTGATAGGCAGTTTCTCACCTTTACCGTCTGTCCATTGACCGTTTGATCAACAGGAAAAACCTAGTTTGCTTAATTTTTGACAAACTTAGCCAACAAAGCCCAGCAGGCACTACACTTCCCTCACAGTGCCTCGTTTACCTTTAACAGGATCCAGTCTGTTTACCTCTTTGGTGCTCTACTTAACACTCCTACAGTCACGAGTCAGAAAATCAAAATGCTCTGCATGCCTGACTCACTACACACGGGTGAATATAATTGAAATAAGAACACAGTCAATATTGAGGACATCTGGCATTTATCCATGTAATTACCCAAGTCTATATTGACCTGATGATTGCTGTTGGCAAACAATAAGGACGTGTGCAGCCCTAAGTGCTCCACTGAGCCTTTCCTTCCATTTTCTCCACTTTGACACTTCAACTAAAACGGTGCATGAACTTCAAGTGAAACCTGTTGATAAATCAGCATCCTTCTCAGAGAGATGATTGATTTATTATCAAACTGCTCGACGTGTGTTGACAATAAATGCTAGATTCAATAAATGACACTGTATGCGCTGCTCATATACGCTAAAATCAAGCCAAACCTTGTTTTAAATCTTTCAAATAAAAAGCAGGCGCTATGACTCATCCTGCCAAAGAACAGGGTAACAAAACTCCACTACAGTAAATATTCATTCACCCCTTACCCTGCAAAGTGGGAAACATAACAATGCAAAACCTATCAAAGTTTCCAGCAAGACTAAAAAACTTGTTTATTTAAGACTACAAAAAATGTTGGTCCTCAAGTCTCCATGGCGACAGGATATGTTTGTTCATACCCATAAGACTGTAAGGAATGAATCCAGGAATTTGGGCCAAAGACTTTAAGTGTTCTCAAGGGAAACACCAGAAAAACTATTTTAAACAGCAACAATAGAGGGTTACTTAAGTCCTTCCTGCATTCACATAATGGATTTTCTATTAAGGAAATAACTGCGATGTGAGAAAGGTCACCGGGATGCAAACAGAGTAGTGCTTTTGAAAAGTGCGTAGGTTCTCAGGCAGAACAAACATGCTTTAAGATCTCAGAGGTTTGGATGGTGCGTGAATACTTGTACTACTGGGCAGGAAAACAGAAGAGCTGGCAGGCATCCCAGCTATTATCCAGCTGTAAGTTATGGCTGAATGAAAATAGTTTTAACAGCTACAAACACAAACGAAATACCAGACAGACTTATTTCCTTAGCACATTGTTTAAGTTTGAGTAAAATCTCTCAACAGAGATTTCAGCTGAGGTTGAGCAATGATGGTTTAGGCTATATCAAGATCATTTTAATTAGATGTAATGTAGAACACCACTTTTTATGTCATTGTAGTTTTGCAGATGTTAATTAGGGAAAATAAGCCCCATCTAATGCTCAGCAAAAAAAGACAAAAGTTACCAATGAAGAACACAGTCAGTTAGTTGTTGCTGTTTTTCCACAAGACAATCTATTAGAAACATTTAGTTTAACTGGAAAATACTCATTTAATCTGTTTGGATTGCATTTTCAGGTAGAATAAGAAAGTAAAAACTGTATACCAAGGTTTCCAAATGTTGCCAACATTTTTGTGCAGTTTGCTCCCTCTCCGTGGGTCAAAAATATGCCAATTCTTTTGATATACCTTTTGTAATTCTATTAAGAATAATTTACAAAATGTATGACATATAACACAGGGAATATAAGAGAAGGAAAATTTTGGCAACTTCATTCAACAGATTTACCAACATTGTACATTTTAGATGGTGTAGTTAATCCACAGTGTTTGAACATCAAAACTGAAAAATGACAGTTTTTGGGTGTAAACAGTTTTTCGATAACTTGGACTTAAGTAGAGGTGGTATCAACCTGATATCAATACTGTTTGATTTTTACTAGAACTACATCAAAGTTTATACTCTGGGTATTGTGACAGCTGTTCACTTTTAAGTTGAGAGGCACACGGACACAGAGCCAGGTTTAAATCAAATAGATTTTTGACAACAGAATAGCTGGCACCTGATTGCCAAGTTGGTTTAGTTAAATTGTTACATATACACTTTTTTTAATCAGGCCTAAAATCCCAGTCAAAAGACCTGTCTAAACTGCAGTTGTTTGATGGCTGCTCTGTTGCTGCCACAAAGTCCTCCAACCCACATAAAAAGGACAACAGATGGACACCATTAAATATCATCGGTAGCATATCCTGGGAAGAGCATGTATTGGCAGTATTTTGATTATAGGAAGGACGCTTAAGATGTGTTATAGCTGTGTAATGTTTAACTCACAGAGAACAACTTGACCAATACAGAAATATGGATGTAAAACTGAAAGGGTAACCAAAGGCTCTTGGAGTTCTCACTGTTTTTAGTACCACTGACCACTTTTAACTGTTTTCTGAGGTGATGATTTACTACAGACTGGTTGGTTTGACAAGATTTAAGTTTTTCCAGATTAAAAGTTATCTGGGTCATCCCTGGTTCCTTTGTGTAACAAAAAGAACTGAGATTGTTTGCGGTGGCTTATCAATTTGGGTATAAAGAAAAATGCAGCAATCATGGTTTTCTTGTGTGAAAGAGAAAACTCAGCTAAAGGGTTGAAAAAAACAACACGACAAATTTAGATTACACAAACTGAATAAAGTGGCACCTTCAGCAGACACAAAGTCAAGATTTTATAAAAAAAAATGTCATTAAGTCTTTGCTGTGAGCTTCTTCTCCATTTCCATGGGTGTATTGAGAGTCTAATTATAATGTTTGGGAAGCAATATTTTAGAATATGGCACAAAAACAGAGTACTTGTTGGACGGATAGAGACGCCCTTACCCCAAGGCAAAGCTGTTGTAACATAGCAACAGCTCTGATGCAATTTCTTGTTTACAGCCTTTCACAGGAATTAAAGCAAGACACCAAATACATAAGAGATTTGTCACACGTCTGTCATCCAGCAAAAATGTAGAAAATGACCAACACAAACTGGGAGAAAGACCATTATCCTGCTTCCTGACAGAAGTGGCATATTTGCAAAGAGAGACACTCAAGTCAATTATGGAAGGGAGCTGAGGGTCAGTCTGCTTCAGTTCAGAGGAAGTATCCTGTCCTGAAAGTCTCCTGGGAAGTGTTCAGGCCTGACAGAACACTCTAAACTTCCTCTGTGCAACATCCCTCCAGATTATGAAAATGGTTGTGTAATAGAGACAGAAGCCGCCCAGAGGTCGGCCTCTGCTATTTTTATCAGCTTCTACTGCAGCCGTGTTAGCAGGAACAGTTTGGATGGGGATTTTGAAGATTTACATACTCTATTAGGATGGCTCAGGGAAAATGTCCCAACAAACCAATATCCAGAATCATAAAGAGGGAGATTCAGCAGAGTATTCAGACAAATTCAGAGTGTATCAACCAGAAAAACTATTGATATGGGGGAAAATTGGTTGTCTCCCATTGACACTGCTCTGTGCTGTGTCAATGGGATGCAAATGTGTATGAATGACAATGTAAGTGTTGGGCATCTTTCAACCATCAGTAATTCCAATCAGTATGTGAATAGTGTGATTGTCTAAGTGACACTGTGGTGGCTGGAGCTGAAGGTAACACAATTTAACTGAATAATTTAAAATATGTACATTTATTAAAGGCACGGTTGGTAATCAGATTTAGATACACTTCATTGTATTGGTTAAAATGATCATTATGTCCCAATAGTAATTAATGCGTGATGTGTTCTTAAAAGAGAGCAAAAAATAGCCGCTGTCTACAGCAGGAGCAAAGCAGGGAAAACGTCAACCAATCACAGCGATTTGGACCAAATTTATCAAGCCAATCAAATCCCATAATGCCCTTCTGCCCACCTTCTGCGCTTACATTTTGCCAGTGTGCACAGACACCAATTATATGTGCACAGTCGAGCTGAGAGGGATCCAAATACACTGGAGAATATATCAGAAAAACTACCTACACCCCAATTACCAATAACTGCTCCTCCTGTTAAACAGAGCAAAAAAAGGAAAGACAGAGGCAGAAAGGGCCAAAAAAAAAAGAAAAGAATTCGGACAAAGCCAGGGCAAAAACCAGAGTCAACATCGAGCTGTGAGTACTTACTAACTTGCCATGTTTGTTAGTTTTTTTAACTTTACTATTATAATGTCTTGCCTTTACTATTGACAATGTTTTGCAAAAAGAAATCCACTTCAGGATGTTCATTTGTCAAAATTGACTACTTTGCATTTCGTTAAGTTGGAATACAGCACAAACTTCCCCGGACATTGTTGAAACAAAACCTGGCATATTAATATGCATTTTGATAAACAGTATAATACACCAAGTAAACAAGAGGGAAGCCATTCTGCCTAAGTTCCAAGAAGATCAGATGCTGCATTACAGTGGGGGTAGGTGATAATATATGTAGTCAAACGTCAAAATGTATATTTATATCCCCCCATAGCATATTTCATACAATTTGCTGCCTTCACAAAAAACGGGGCTGCCTAATGTTTAGCTGCGTGACATCTAACAAGCAGCACAGAGTAAGTCTATCACCATCGAGTTCACAGGCATGAAGACACAGGTTTGACTAAAGCGCTGCCCACTTTCAGCTGGTAAATCTCAGGTTACGGCTGGCTTGGAATACAGCATAATTCCCTCTTAAACGTGTCATATCTTTCAGTTCCACGTGTATGTCATTGCATACGCAAACAAGTCCTGGTGTCAAACAAACAACAGGGTTTATCATCAATGCTAAACTCAAGGCTCGCTCTTAGAACTGCTCTCCTAGTTTCCTCTGAACAACCCAACACATGTTGTATAACAAAAACACACTGCCCATGACGTCGTGACACAAACAAACCGCAGGCCTGTGACATCATTCAGCCATGTTTAATGGTAAAAATCATTACGGGTGCCTCGTGACACCTGAGGCCATCATGGACTCTGACATGTTAGAGACGTCACTACAAGTGTTAAAGCTGCTCAGCCGCGTGTAAGTGCAGGCCGATGCAACCACACTGACTTGGTCAAGTGTTCAACACAGCTCGGAAAAGGGATGATGGGAAGCTGTCGAACATTATATTAGCTTCTGTCTTCAAACTAAGGATTCCCTCCTGCTTTTACTGAGCTGCAAAATGAAAAATATATATGAAAGAAAAGTGAAACAGAATTTGTTTGGTCCAGACATATTGTGTGAAAGCTACCAAAGTCCTGTCCTTTCAAGAGTTAGAAAGTCCTCCTCAACACACACGCACCTCTTTAGCAAATAATGGCCTTGACGCACAAACCAACACACATCTGTTTATATAACTTGAGGTGAATAGGCTGGAGAGACTGAAGTATAGAGGGGGGCATATACAGAGGAAAATTCCTCCTGGTTTTCATTTCAGAGAGCAAAGCTATAAATTCCAAACTAGGTCATGGATGAGGATGGGGGAGAGCAGGAGGAACGTTACCAAGCAGACAGCTTTCATAAATCTGTTATATCTCGGTAAATGCATAGGAAGTGTTAAAACTAGAAAACATGGTGAAAACATGGTGTACAAATGACTTCTTGAAATATGTGAGCATGAGGGATTGCAAGTGACATTCCAGATGGTTATACAGGTTTGTCAAGGTACAGTGATAATCAGGAAGAACAAAAAGTTCACATACCTATAACACTGACAACAGGCAGAGAGGAACATTTCCTACTTTGACAGTAAATTGTCCTGTTCATTTTCTGGATTTCACACGGACACAACAATTATGTAAGCAGTACATAAGACGAACATATTGTTATCCCAATGATGACAGAAGTGTAAGCTCAGGGCACTTCATTGTGCCTACAACTTCAATCCAGGTAATAGTCAGGCCCTGAGGCACAATGCTTTCAGGTCATCTTTCCATCTGGATCATTTCTGTGGATGCAATATGGAAAAGCTGTTTTATGGATCTTCTACTAACTTTGCACAAAGATCAACTCTGACTTGAGGGTTAGCCAATTGAACTTTATAAAGTACCAAAGTCAAAGGTCAAGGTCATTAGGCCATTTGTTAATCCTTTACTGAACAAGAAACATAAACATTTTGAGAGACCCTAGGATTATTTCTCAAGAATCATTTGAGTAACACTTTAAACATTGCATATATCTTCTCTTTCTCCAGGACAAAGTGATAAAAAAATATGTGAACAAGGTCATCATGAACTGAAACGTTTTTACATACCCCCTTAAAGACACCATTACCAATTGCACGACCAAAACCATCCCAGACTTTCCTCTTCATGCACCACTTTGTTTTTACTGTGCAACATGAAATATCAGCACAATCACAACTGACAGGTGATATCGTTCTGCAATGAATAGCTCATATTCAAATATAAATTATCACAATGTGACAGACTCACCATAAAATTGGGATATGCATTTACATGTGCTTTAGTTTTGATATCAGGAAAGCTGCAAGGGACTTTTCAACAAGGTGAGGTTCACTGTGACTTATAATACCTTTTGTGTCCAGATGGAGCTTTTGAATAGGGAGCTGTTCATTTCACCTAAGTAGGTGAAAACACTCATGGGAAAAGATCCTGATAATGTAACAAGAGACTCCACAGATGGCCCAGTTCTTCATAGCTGGGCCAAACAGTTAAACTAACTTCACTTTATCATAAAACTAATACTAATGTATTTGTAGAGATCTTTATATCCTAACCCCAGGATAAAGTAAAATGAAGAAATAATTGAAGTAGCTGACATGTCATAAGAGAGAAATGAATGTAGCTGAGTGAATGAATAGTTATTTGGAGTTCTGTTACACAAAAGGAATAGGAAAATAAAAAGGTTTCTCCACCCATCAGGTCCAAGTGCATATGAGCGTAGGTGTAGACTGGATGTTTGGGAAGGAGAGAGAACAAAGTTATGATTGAACAGATGTAACAATAGAGCTCTCAGACTCCACATGCCATAACACCCACTTATCTCCTTCCAGGGTTCGCAGCTACACTGAGCATTGTTAAAAGCAGGACTCCCTGGAACTACCAACTCAGACAGGCTGTGACAATCTGCCAAGTACACAGACCTTGTATAAATGTAAGGACCCAAATATTTGCTGGGCCATGCAATGTGCTGGACTGTGCTAGGCTCAGCAAGCATGGCTTGATGTGTGTGTGAGTGTGCATGTGTGCGTGTGCTTGTACGAGGGAAAATGAGGCAGCAGGATAGCCATCTGTTTGCTATCAAAAAAGCCCGAACAGTAAGAGCAAAAATGCTGAATTGAAGGCATTTTTGCTGCAGTAAGGCTAACTGAGCGACTTTGTTATAATCAGCTCATCTTGTCAGCTCATTATAAAGCATACATTTTGAAGACAATGTTTAAGAAGAGAACCAAAAGGTTTTCCAAGGTACCCATCAATATTATTTAGCTCCAACTTCCAGAATATGATATTTCTAAATCATCCTAAATTAACAGAAAATTGTCCACCAGTTTAACTAAACCACTGGTGAAGCTCACGGGCCCAAAGTGGTCTGTTGTCTGGTCAACTCTGGTTACTTGTCAGTTCAGCACAAATAAGCAATTTACCATTATTAAGCACAAACTGCATTGCTCAACTGGGCTTTAACTGCAGACAGTGACAGCAGCAGGTCTCTTTGAGAGGTCATGGAGTCCACTGTTTCAGGCAGCCACTGACACTGTTCACAGAAGTGGAGGAAGAAGCCCCTTAGGATTTTGTTGTCTTGAGCAAAGACATACTCTATCATGCTGAAGACACATAAACACACTTAAGGGACATAAAACCAGTTAAGGCATACTATAAGCTAAACTATTATTTTGAAGTCACTAGTTATTCCGAATATGACATTAAAATAAAAAAGCCAAATCCATTTCATATTAACAATCTTCGCACAAAACATGATCTTTATTTTATCTTTACAAGTACAAACAGGAAACAAATCATTATAAAGCCTATAATCACAGCCAGTGTTAATTTTGTTGACTTAATTATTTTGTCAACAACCTTTTTTCCCTTATGTAAACTAGATTATAAATAAAAAAAAACAGTACACATTAACAACTAAACTAAATTGAGGGACATTTTTGTCAACAAATAAAGACTGGACTGATATGTCTGACAGAGACCAATCACACCTAATTTGGTCAGGTAGAAAGTAGAGACAAGTTAGGAATCCCAGCTACTTTGGTTGTGTGGAGAGGTAGGATGAGTCAAGAGGAACATCCAGTCACAACTGCCTTAGCTTCACGTTGGCGGGATTCAAGTGTAAAACATGGCTGCAGAAATTCAAGGAAACATAAAAAATGCTTTCCTGAACACTTCATATTTTAGTTGACTAAAGTTACAGTGGATTTTGTTGACTAAAATGTTGCAAAATTTCATCAACTAGAACTAGACTAAAATTAAAACAATTTAGATGACGAAATTATGACTAAAACTAAAAGATATTTTAGGCAAAAGTCTAAAACTAAAACTGAATTTAAAAGTCCAGTCGAAATTAACACCGATTACAGCATTATCCTTAAAAACATTCCTTATGACATTTGTCAACAGATGCCCATCCCTATTACAGCTGAACGGATGCTGAGTGAGTCAGAGACAATTCCTAATAACAGAGATGAACAAGAAGCAGCATCATCACTGCTTTCCTGTTTAACAGAAAAGAAGGAGAAGTGGTGATTAACAGTACATTTACGGTCTGTTCTGCCACCACTTTTAAAAAGTTCACTCACTTGATACATCAGCATTGAACATACTAAATTAAAATAATCAACAGGATAACTCTTGATGTCTAATCTCTGCTCTGGCATGATTGGGCGTCTTTATGTGTACAAGTAGAGCTGAGTGGTGTTGACAAAAAATCATATAAATATCTGTTTCAGGATGCATGGTACACTTCCTGATGTGTTTTCTGCAGAGAAACAAACAATGGCTGTCACAATACCAAAGTTATTAACTGGTGTTTAAAAAGTCTAACTTCAACAAGCATGTCAGAAAACACTGAACCAGCATGTTACTTTCTGTTTGTCGTCATTTTAACAAATAAGCAAAGGAGCTCAAGCAGCCAGTGAACAGCCCTGATCTGACGGCACACTGGTTGTACTGTACACATTATTATTAACGTCACAAAGCTGCTGCATGGATGTGAGTCACTACCCGTAGCCACAACGTATTACATGCAGCGTAAAGTACTCCAGGGTCATTGAGTAAGGGTATGTGCGCACACATTCATCTTTGTCTAGCAGAATGGGGGAGGGGAGCTGTTGAAGCAGCATCTCGACCTTGCAGCAGGAAAAAGAGGGTGAATGAAGTCCTGGCGATCAGTGAATGGAATCAGCTGCAGAGGTTTCTCATAGGCTGCCAGAGTCACGTGAAGATGCTGCAGTTCTTTATCAATGCTGCTCCCAGCAGCAAAACGGATGATAAGACCCCGGTCTAAAAGCAGGCCATAACTCTTCACTGATTCTGGCAAGCAGCATCTCGCCAAGTAAGTGAATTACACAGTGCAGGCAGAGCTCTGACAGAATCATTCAGAAGAACCGGGAAATTCTCTGAATCAGAGCAGAGGGAGGATGATGCAGAGTGACATACAGCAAATAATCAATTTAAGGAGAAATACTACATTTCCTTTGTGGTATTAAAGGCACAGTGTGCATTTTTTACACGAAAATTCCTACATCCTCAAAAAAAGCAACTACAACTATGTCCCTTCTCTTTTTAATCCATTTATGGCTCTTTTCCAAACCACTTTGTATCAGCAGTTTAAACTGATTCCAATAAAATGACAACAAATTACTAGCTTACTTGATATGCCTGATGCTGTACTGATCACAGAAAACAGTAGTTCATAAATACCGCTCTCTCATTTCAAGATTTTTGTTATCATCAAAATTTTCTGAGTTGCATTTTATTTAAATCTTAATTTATAAAACTGTTTAAAACACAACCGAGCAGTAAGTTTGGTTCTATGGAGATATAACAAAATTGTAAGCTGCAGGTGAGCTATTTTGTTTTAAAGGCATGCCATATGTCATATTGTCATGTTAAGCATGGTCAGAAACAAGAATGTTCCTTGCATTAATTTGTCAGTTCAAGGCTTTCCAATGGGTTGTTTCCAGTGGTATTGAATTAAAATTTTTGATGACAGTTCATCAGCTATCATTCTTTACCTCTGCTCCCTTTAGCATTAAAACAGACCCTTAAATTAATATCAAAATGCCAATCGTCTTAAAGTAAGCCTGAGAGAAAGAACAGTCTTTGTTTGTGTAAGTATCCACTTTAAATGTATGCCCATAAGGAAAACAGGGTGAGAGAAAAGCTGCAGCACAGACAGCTTATATAAACCGAATAAAGCTTGTGCTACTTCAGGGCCAGATACATGGGATGCAGAAGCCTCAACTAGACCCGGACATAAGTAGGTCAGCAAAAGGTGGGACAGGATGTCAACCTGCCAGGACTGCTCTGTGCTTAGCCAGGCGAGACAGGGAATAGGGGGAGATCAGGATCAGCCAAATTCAGCTTAACAGTAAACAGGCACAAAATAATTTGTTGGTAATCCTTGAACGTGCCAGAGGTGATCCATATACAGGTACTGTAATTACAGGAGGCACACAGGGCTTAAACTAGACCATCGGTTAGATGTGAACCCTTTCAAACAGCACAGAAAACAGAGAAGTGGTCAACAAGGAACAAAAAAAAAACACACAGCCTTAACTCTGCAGCATAATGTAACAGAGGGGCAGGGATGAAATGCAGAGCTGGTAAATGTTTTCCATGAACAAAAACAGCAAGCACTGTGATAAAGCAATGTAAGGACATGCTTAAGGGACGTAGACAAACCCATATGCTAAAAGGTAATGGAAAAAATTACAAATGCAGTATATGACTGAATGCAGAGCAGATCAGTGAGAAGATATGGGGCCACAACAGCAGCACAATATCCTACATAGTCCTGTACGCTGGTGAAGGGAAATCAACATGATCCTAACTTCTTTTGAGTGTTACCGCTTTTTAACAATCATTAAATACTATCCTATAACTCTATGTCATGACTTTGTTTACAGCAATACATTTCATCCCCCCACTCAGTGCAATCAAATATAAAAACAAAGCATGTGGTTAAGACATGGTTTTAAAGTACAGACATTTTGACAGCTTTACAACATAGATCAAGTTTTCTGAACTACTTCAATATGTCCAAAGTTATTAATACACTAAAAAAACAGTTCACAAACATGGGCCGTATACACTGAGTAGGATCAAAACACAGGCAGGTAAATGATTTGAAGTTGTATGGCTGTTTGATTAGATTTTGGCAAATGTTAGCTTTACTAGCACCAGCAGACTAGCTGGAGCACTCCATTGGATGTAAGAGGTAAAAAATCTGAGTCACAAATTAGCTTAGTCACTGAGAATCCCCTCTTACTACAGAATTTCTACTCAGGTTTCTACAATCATCAGCTCATGACTGGAACACGTCTGACTGGGATGTGACATTTTTCTCAGCCCAGCATCTAAGTTCCGAGGTAAATGGATCACACCATTTACCCTCCTTGCAGGTTGCCATGGCTGTACTGAAATGTGTTACATGATGCTTTGGCTGCGTAGTAAGAGGAGTATGACCAGACAAAGCCCAAAACCCACTCTCCATCTTCTAGGTCAAAATACTGTCAACTCTCGTGTTTGCTACAGGGGCCAGGTTTTAAAATAAAAGGAAATAATGATGTTTTGGTCGAACTGACTGTTATTCTAAAACTCACTTTTCCTGTGCTGAATGTAACCTGGCCTTCAAAAGTGTGATCAGTTAGCATCACCGTACAGGTGCCAGCCATGTGATGCCAATTTAGATATTCTTATTTCATTCTAAGGATATCATTTTTTCCATCTCCGGGTTTGACTCTGAAGTATTCTTTCTCCTGTTTAAAAATGACAGATACTGGTGGACAGAAGGGTACAACAGATCAAGCATTAAGTTAATTGCAGTTGTTTTGGGGATTGTGAAAATACTATACTACTGGTACAGAAGGACAAAAAAATTACCCTTAAAATCATAACAAATTCACCGCCCAATTCCCTCCACATTTTCAGAATTTTTAATTATACTTGGGGGCCAGATCGGGGGCATGATGTGGCCTCCAGGTCACCAGCTGATGATCTGTTCTCCAACATCCTGTTTCTTTATTCTATAACATATGTTGGACATCTCTCCATGACTTATGGAGCAGTTTAGCTGCATGCTGAACCCAAGTTACAAGGGTTTACTACTTTCAAGACAACCTTCAAATCTGGCGAAAACTTTAAACTTGCTAACATTAATCAAACTGTGCACATCCCTGTGTTATAGCATGCCCACATTTAGTGTTCGTGTGTTCTACTACTGGTCTTATTTTGTAACCCTCATTAAAACACGTTACACATATAAAATAACTGAACTGTAATGCTGAGCAATTCATGCAGCCCCAGATTATGGGAAACAATACCTTTTATTAATACACTGGCGGCCTTGTTAATAAGCTTTTGGCAGCAGCTAAATATAGAGCAAACAACACGTCCCAGACTGTCGGAGCCCAAAGCTGGTGGCACACTTTTCACTGCTTGCTTTCACCTTATTGGAATATAACAATTGGCCCAAACAAAGAAAAACAGTGATATTCTGAGAAGTTGAACCATTTCACCCAGAGGCTACTGTAGCAGCAGCCAGAGTTAAGCCTAATAAGTGGCTCATACAGTCTAGGTCACTCTGCCTTTCCCTTTCAGTACCTTCCCCTATGGATTTTCTGTTTGGACTTATAAGTCCTCCTAATCATCTTTTAGCCTGGATATTTTATTCCTATTTTCCCACATTTCTAGAAAAGGTACCACTGTATTCCAAGTCAGCCTTGTTTCAACATTTTTAGGTTTACTGGGCAAGTTACATGATGTCAGGAAGAAACATCCTGGCATTAGAGCATGATGAATGGAAAGAGATATTATATGTTAATAGTTGCTGCCATTGATCAAAAAGATTAAGTCACTAAGAAGGAAACATCCCATGTGGCTAATGGTGCCAACAGGTCCAGCAGGCATTAAACTATTAGAGCACATCCTGTTCCCTCCTCTGTAGAAAGTCTGCTGGGACAGGGGCAGGACCAAAGCGCTTTGTCCTCATGGATTAGCTACACACCCATACGTTACCATGGAGCAGGTCAGGCTGGGGTAGGATTTGCTTCTCTTAATACCATCTCTCTGCTGCATGCGTACTAATCTGGTAGTTGAGGGCTTTTAGGAATAGTTATTGTCTTTGCAGCTGAAACAGGCAGCACTGGGTTACTGGATGTTTACTGTTCCTGGGTGAGACAGTGTTTTATTCCCTAGTGGTTCCTTAAGTCGATCTTCTACTGTGGACTTGCCTCAAATGCAAAAGTCCCTTTAGGCCTGAAATAACAGTGCAAGGGTCAGTGTATTGTGCATTTGACATTCCGATGAGACTCCCTGCGGACAGTCGAGAGGCTGGACTGCTGCGATAATGGCAGCGATTACACTTCCTGTTATTGAGACGCAGCAGCGGACTCCAGGGACGGCTGTGACTGAAGGAAATTTAAAAAAGAAACTGTCCACTGCTGTACACCTTTCTTTGGTGATTTGTAACCCTCAAAAACAGCAGACAAATACCAACACTTCGCTGTGATAAGAAGGGGATTAGGGTAATACTAATGCTTGATTAGCTTGAAGGCCTCATAAATAAAAACAATCCACCATAAACAGGATTTTAGCTTCATTTGGTTTTTAAGAAAGATCTAATTGTGATTTGATAAAGGGCCTTTCAGATGAGAGGCACTTGGCACCACAGGAGTCGGGCACAGTGCACGAGAGAGGCATGCACATGCACAAGTTGCCAGAAGCAGGAAAAGAGAAGTCATTTAGTTTTTTTTCATATTTTTGGAAACAGCTTTCTTGTGCTCTTCCTAGAAATCAGCTGTTTTCTTGCACTTTCTTTCTTTTGAAGAAGAGAGCTTCAAGGAAAAAGATGGACTGTATTTGCAACTCCCTCTGGGCAAGACAATTGATTGGTGCATGAAAATATACCGTAATTTCTTGTATTAACGCGTTTTTTTGCTCTTAAATAAGGTCTAATTTTCGGGTGCGTGTACACAAGAACAAGCAAAATATATAAAACATTTCATCTCACCAACATCGCAGTTACAACACATCTCATACAATAAGCCTAAATATTTTCTCTCTCTGCAAATCATTACTGCCAAACTTGCGTAATTCTTACACTTAAACACTGAAATTCTTTGATTAAAACTTTGAATAAAGGTTATTTTGAGTTTTCTAAGATAGTAAGGTTTGGGCAAAACATGGGTGCGTGTCATATTTAAATACAGCATTTTCCTGGAAAAAAAAGCATGAAAATGGGGTGCATTTTGCAAAACAGAGAGTGTTAAAATTGAGAAATTAAAGTAACTCTTGTTGAGGCCCTGATGTGTCTTAAATATCTTCATGTACAGGGAAAGAGGGAAACCACCAAAATGATTCTGCACCATATTCTTTGCTGTGGTCTGATCTTCCCTCCTATAGGACATGCAGAGCACAGAGCACAGGGCCAAAGTTGAAACTATTCAAGCTCAGCACCGTTGAAGTTAATAAAGGTTAAACATAATAATCAAAATACCAGTTCAGAAGAGGAGGATGCAAGTGACCATTAACTTAGTTGACTTAGTTGTGGTGAAAAGAGGAAAGTTCCAGAATAGTAGGACAACATCTAAAAGCTAAATGGAAGCATGATGCTTATGCACTGAAGTCTGTTTCCAGATGGACTGCATGTTGCCAAATAATAGACAAAACACAAATGTAGTAACCAGTATGAGCTGAAGTGATCCTTGTCTGAAAAGCACTGCAGAGAGTTAGAACTGTTGTTGACATTTTTTTCTTTATCTGTACAGAAAGTTCTGTTTCCTCTAAGCTAACACACTGACTGTGCTGTGGTGTGAGGTCCACCCTTCTTTTCTAGTTAGTACTTGCTGAAACTTTCCTTTTGAGTGACATGCAAATCTTAACATCAATAAATCACATACTGGAAAATTAAAGTGCAACATTTAATTCAGTGCCTCATCTAGCCCTGACATGTTTTGTTTGATTGCTTCTGATCACTGTTTCCAACTAAAGTTCCTTCAGAGGCCAAAATAAAAACAAGTAACACCACCCAGTGACATGGGAGTGTTCTCTGAAGCTCAAGATTTACAAGTCTAATCAAATTAATCTGTTTAATTTGAAATATAGACTCACTGTCCCACAGTTTGTCTGTTTGAAATCAAAATCCCAACATTGTTTTATCTAGAAGACACATTTCATTACAGTTTCCCCAAAGTGTTGACTCAAGATCTGAAATTCAAACATTTCCAGGCAACTACTTCCTGAGTTACTCAGAACATTTTACTGCCCTTTCAAATGATTCAGGACTTAACTCACTGAGGCCAAGTTAGCAAAAAATACAGCTTACATCCCCCAAGGTTTCCCCAAAGACCTTCCCTGGAAAAGAGTTTTAGTAGGCTGATTCATCATCACAAACAAGTCAGGGTGAGAAAAAAAGTCAGATATTGATCCTGGAATTAAACAAATTCAATGATAGATTAGAGTTGATATAGAACATGTGGATACCAGGCCTAAAGCTCAGTAAAACCACTGTCCACAATAACTGTACACCAAGACAATGTCTGACTACCTGTCACTTTATCAGGTACACCTTGCTAGAGTCTGGATGGACATCCTTGTGCTTGTCAGTGCTTTAGTCCCATTAAGACAGCTGATAGAAAACACATGCTTTTGGTGTCTGGGCCCCTTGTTTTTGTTGTTGTGATATCAAACATACCAATTCAGTTAAACTCATACATCAAATCAAAGTTTCCTTCTGGTTTACTGACTGTTGGTGGCTCATTCTTCACATAGAAAAGTATAAAAATCGACATTGTACTTTGAATTGAGCTGAAAATATCAGGATATGCTTTTGATCTTTATTGCCCTGCCTTATATTTAAGATAGGCATCATAAAACAATCATATTCAACTTTTAACTGCTGAGGCGTGAGTGATTCCTGAACCTGCTGTCAAATAATGAGCATACGACTTTCAGAGCACGTTAAGTTACCACCGAAGAACAGCACCAGCTGAGGGGCATGTGAGATCCAAGTCTGGCTTATGCAACAGTGGATTAAAGCCACAGCAGTGTGAGGCAGAGGTGGGAATACTTTGATAACACCTGTCAGGGGGCCTGCTGAGTGACTCCTCGAGGCCAAGTGAAGACAGGCTCTCTCTCACAGAGACTAAAGGTATGCATTTAAAGACCAGAGGAATGTAGAGCCTTGGTTTTTACCCTCAGTGGAGTAAATGGGTATTTGAAAGACCTGACAGTATCCAAACAGAAGTGTCAAGCAGAGAGAGTTCACTAAATTCCTGAAAGCAGAACGTCAAATATAATCCCCCTGCAGACGACAGAGAAAAGCCATTACGGAGAAATGCTTCAGATGCCTCTAACGCAGAGCAGGGGAGAGCAATAACAAGGTTAAAACACCCTATATAGTAATGTATACATGAAACACTCAGTCCATACATCTGCCTGCCAGAACACTGTGTTCCCTCCACCAGCTGAAAAGTGAAAATGGTCTGACACAAAGCTGCAGATTCCTCTAACACAACAGAAGAGTCAATACTGTGCAATAGTTTCACACAAATGCAGGATGTTGTTACACTCCTTTGCTGCACTGACACAACTACTACAGAGGAAGTGAAAGGGGAGATATTTCACTGGGTTTTCAATAAAGAGCCAGCAAGTGTTGTGACGCACCATTAAGCCTGCTCTGCAGTGTCTGCAGAAATACTCACTGCGGAGAAAAGTCACAGGAGGGGAAAGGAGCCTGACTGAACCAAAGTGAGCCCTAGATTAATGCAAATGTTGAGCCTGGCGTTCATGTTCAACTCTAACATGAGTGCTGCAGACTTACATAAAACATACATTCAACGCTTTTGGTCACCATGAAATCACAAAGTGAAATTCATGTGTTTTTCTATTTAATAACATTATCAGTTGTTTCACCAGTTTCAATAGACACGAGTGGGCAGCTTGTGCAAAAGGCGAACACTCCAAAAGCTGGGTCACCTACAGCTTCAAAATCATGTTAAATCTGCTATTAATCATCACTATCCCACTTCTGCAGCACGTGCAGACCAGGTATGGGTACTAGTCCTCTATTTATAGCAGTCTGTTCCCCCAGCACTCAACACAGCCTGTGCTAAGAAGATTTACTCCCGCTGCCTTTTCGTTCTTGCTGGAGTAAAAGCTGATTTCCATTTAAAGAAAGCAGCACCTGTCTGAGACCTGTTGACAAATGGATAAACGACTGCCTAAAAATAAAAAGCAAGAAAAGCTTTGCTTTGCTGTTAGAATCAGCAAAAGCAATATTTTCAACTGTTCAGCTAAGAGGGAGGGTTGGCCAGTGATGGGATGTTGCTGCACAC
This sequence comes from Scarus forsteni, assembly GCA_036419115.1. NCBI lineage: Eukaryota > Metazoa > Chordata > Actinopteri > Labriformes > Labridae > Scarus > Scarus forsteni. The sequence continues at coordinate 4,653,948 of JAZDUH010000471.1, forward strand.
CCACAAAAGGCAGCTTTAGTTCCTGCAAGTTTTCCTCTGTGATGGGTCAACTATCTAACTATACTTCAGTGCTGCCTCTGATGATTCAGACTCAGTCCACATTGATTTCACATGATCTGTGACAAGGCAACTGGTCAAATGTCACCCAACACAAGCCCCCCTGGAGCAATGGCTCAACTGATCGCACCCCAATATTTGAGAAACGCTTTCGTTATCAAATATGACCTATTTGACAAAATGTGTACAATCAGGAAGATATTTTGATAAATGGTAATGTTTCAGGACAGGGAGTAGGATTAAGCTTATTTTGTTTATCTCACTGATATTCTAAATGAACATTTATCTAACATGATGACACTCGTAAAATCCTAAATGGCCAGGAGTCAAATACCAGCTAGTAGTGCATTTGTTTTTGTTTGTAGGTTTTGTGCAGTAAATGAAGGGCGCCCCCATTTTTCACCATACAGTTCTAAGATTTAGTCAAGTGAGGTTCAAAGGAAGCCGCGATGTAGACTGTGGTGATTTCAAGAACTGCGGAGGTGGAGCTGATGACTTTTATACCAAAGAGAAATGGACCTAAGTGATATGAAACTACTTTTAATCTAGTGAAGCATTGTTACAGTACTTGCAGAATTTGTTACAAAGTAGTGGATGTTTTTCCAAGGAAACAACAATACTGAATCATATCAAATTTCAGCTGGAAGTTGTACAAATAATCACTATATTTCTATCAATCAAAACGGTTGTGATTTTGTTTTTCGCTACATAAAGCAGCCTTTAACACCATACTTTAGGAGGTCAAACAATAATGTTTTCACTCTGCTGGCTTCTGCATCCAGCAGAAGGTCAAGGAAAAGGCTGCCCACCACTTCTACATTCTGAACAGGGAAAAAAAGAAATAAATAAATGAGTATGAGTAGGAAGGAAGACCATTTAAAAGAGCAAACTGAATGTAGCTGGCCATGCATTTCACAGACACTTTCTGTACTCTGCAACAGCCATAAAGTGAAATCAAACATGCAGCAAGGTACTGAATTTTTTACACCTCAGATGGACTACAGCCACAGAGCGCGCAGCTGAACCAGTGTCTGACATAACAGCACAGCCATGTCGTACACCTACACTCTGAGTGTGCAGCTCCACAGCAGCTCAGCGCCTCAGGTGTAAAACAAACAGTCTGAAAACTTTGAGCTGGTGTCGCCCACGTAACAGTAGCTTCATCCTTACCGCTACCTTTTTAAAACCAACATTATCTTTGAACATTCAAGTGTGATTACAGAACTTCTCTTCAAACTAAGACATCTGTGGCTGAGGAGAGTGGCAGAGTGGTTAGCAACCAGGCATTCCATGTACATGCTTCTGCCGGTCCAGGTTCGAATCCTGCCTGTGACCAGTTTGCAGAGTGTCTTCCCTTACTCTCTCTCCTCCCTATCCACTGTCTCTCTCCTATCAATAAAAAGGCAAAAAATGCCCAAAAAATCCATTTAAAAAAAAAATAAAAATCTGTGGCTGAGGATGCATGACCCTTTGTTACTCTGGGCAGATAAACTGCACCTACACAGACACTCAGAATCTACGGTGGTTCTATTACTGGAAACAGTGGAACCTTTACTTAAAGGATGATTTCACAGTCTCACAATCCTATGAGTGCTGCAGAACAGCTAGCGTGAAACATCTGCTTCAATAATTCATCTATGTTTGGTCAACAGCTGCAAGCTAAGCTTCATAGTTTGTTTTTGTTTTCTTCCAGAAATGGACCATTACAAGTCCATTGTCATCAGTGAAGTCTAAGCTTCAGCAAAACTCTGCCTATCGAGTTCATTTTAAAAACAGGGTCAGCAGAAGGGTTGCAACATAATTAATGTTAAAAAGTCTGGATATTTCTATCATGGTGATGTTTGAGTGGAAGTTACCACTGCATTCTGTTCATTCACAAAAATAGTCACTTCCTGTACAACAGAAACTGAAAACATAAACAATATACCGTGCCATGTTCAAATCACCTGTGGATCAGAGTGAGGGACTTTTCTACTTCTGTCATAAAGAATGTCCGCTGCACAAAACTGAACCAAACCAGACCACTCAGTGGACACACAGCTTCTTGAGTAATCATAAGCAGAAGTGAAAACATGTTCTAAATTACCCTGAAATACCTCATGTCACATTTTTTAAGACCTGGACTAACATTACATGGTCAGAAAACATAACTTACATAATATCTTGGTTTTAGTTTTTATGTAATTTTTGACAGGGATTTTGAACACAACTGTGGAGCCAGAGCTAGCTTTAAAGCTACCTATAAAGCTCATTTATATCAGGTCCACAACTGCAGTCACAGTTCATCTGGTGTGGAATTAACTGGTTCGACCAGTTTAATGACTTCATAAGCTGCTTGCTGTCTGATTAGTAGAACTTATCAGTCCCAGGAGACATTGATGTGGCTAGGAAAGAGTTGCTGAGTCACAAAAACAACAAATAAAATGTGAAATAAGAAAAATGGACAGAAAATATAAAAAAGTAGCTTGGTTTTGGGGAGGTCTGGTAAGTATTCACATTTCAGATTTAGGAAGATGCTTGTTTAGGTTTGGAGAGGCTGCTATAGAAGATGTCGCTGCCATACTTCTGTCATCTTTAGCTGATGTGTACTTTATCAGCTTGAGTATGCAGCAAAAGATGTTACAGGTGTGTTACATATAGCACTTTGAGCTGAAATGCAATTAAAATGCACCGTTTAAGTCAAGGCTTGACATAAACATCAGTGACAATGACATTCATTTAAAGATGTACTCTAGGCTAAACATATCAATCTGAATTCTTAGCATTTTGTGGGTTTAAATAAAAGACCATAAAAGACCATGTATCATGTACTGTCAATTTCAACACCCACGTGTAATATCACATGCATTTGTCAGCAGTGATCTAAGCACCGCTGACTATGACACTGTCAAATGTATTGAGGAAACACAATATACAACTTAAAAGACTGAAATATTATCAAGTAGAAAGCCAAAAATGAAGTACGGATCGAAGAGGTCAAAAATGTCCCATCCTATTTTGTTATTCACTTGTCGTTCTCATGTTTTAACGTTCAAATCACTACCTGAAAGAAAAATAATAAGGTTGATGTTCTAGTTGTTTTTCAGCCATCATAGTTGTCTTTTCTTCAGTAGTGTAAGAAAGACACTACCAATGAAGCTATCAAACACAGGGCTAAAATAATCATGGGCTATCATATTACCAACAGGTAACATGAACTGCTCCCAGAAACCGTGTCGTGAACGTGAGCTCCTACTGCATGCAAGGTGTGTAACATGATGACGACTTTCTGAAGGTGACCTCCAAGGCACCCACCCAGCAGCATTACATAACTGCCCCTATTGCATGTAATATTCATGCATACAGAGGACTGACTGTGAGTACAGGTAGGAGCACTTACCGCCATCACAAGCTCAAAGGGATGCTTGTACACCCGCACGGGCGACTGGTACTTCTGCACCATGATGGGGATTACAGCAACACCAACAACCTGAAGAACAAAATAGTGAAATTAGTGACAGAGTGATACAGGCTGTGATCTCTGGCTTACTGTAGATGTGGTGCTGTATTTTATCATATCATATGTGATTATGTGTCAAATAAATATCATACCAGAATGTGTTGCAACAGGAGTCTCTGTAGTTCATTAAGCTAAAGGTATGTTTTGTTGGATGCTTGTATCATGCCAGGAGCTTGTGAGAGTGTGTGTTTGTGTGCACGTGCCTGCGTGTTGGCGAGCAGCCCTGTGAACTAGAAAACTGAGCATACTGATGGGCTGCAGGAGGGGAAGTCTCCCGAGCCGTGACCGAGGAGCTCGCTGATCAATGGATGCAGCATCTCCCGCTCGTTTGTCAAATAGAGGCTGCACCACTGCAAAGACTTTGACTGCAGACAGCTGGGGGTAGGGATGTGCTATGACTGCCTCTACAAAAGCCAAGCCAAAATACACTGCAGCAGAATGATGGAGAAGGGGCTTTTTTTGTTTGTTTGTTTTTAAGAATTTATAACCATATGCCTTTCTGAGAGCTACAAACTGCACTGTATTGTGCTTTGGATTTGTGTACCAAAACTCAAAAACCGAAACTGAACAGAACTGAAATTCTTCTACACTATTACACCCTTAGTTGAAATTGAATAAGGCTCTCTGCTACATGGATGAGCTTGTGTATTTGAACTTGTGTATTACTATAATAAACTGTATAAACATGCCTGAGAGAAAGAGAGCTAACAGCAGTTTGCACTCTGCAAACTAGCTGCCAGAGGCTGAACAACAAAACCAAACTCATTTTTAAAAGTTCCAAAAATTGTTCACTATTAAAATATTAACATTGTGCTTCAAAATACTGACTCAGTAGCAAGCCACAAAATATCATGATACAGTTCAATCAATATTTTCTTCTAACCCTTTTGCAGATAGTAGTTTAAGATGTACATTAGAAAGGTTTTGCAAATATTTTTGGGCCATTTACACAGCGATGGAAATGTCCAGAAACAGAGTTTTCGTTACATTTGCACCTTCCATTTACACGAGAGCGGTGCCCAGAGTGCCTGAATCTGAAAACTTTTGAAACAACTTCATTAACATCTCCATCTGAACAGGAATCAGGATTGTTAGGGAAAAAAGCGTATGCATAACAATCTTTCAGATAAAGGTTGCTTGTGCACCTACAAAGAAGAAGAAGAACAACAACAGCTATGACCAATCCCAAGCAACACATGTGCTGCTCACCGTGTTTGGTTTATCACTCCAACAAATTTGGACGCATTTGTTATTCACAAAGAACAGGAATATGACTTTTCAGTTCCTTGGCAAATATAACTGAAAACTTTGTCTTCATCGGAAGCGTTAAGGCGCGGACGTGTTCTGTGACACCGCTGTTTCACGACAAACTGACATCGCCAACCACTGGCTTGGCATCCATGCTACTGTGTTTTCCATCGTTCTCACGGATAAGTGTGAACACCCAAATGTGAATGTGGGGCACTTTATGAAACAGGAAAAACTCTTCCCGTGTCTGGGAACAATGCTGTTGTGTAAACGGGGCCTAAGGTGTGTGTGGACAGAAACAACAGCCCGATGTCATGGTTTCCCTTTTTTATAACCTTCATGCCTCAGAGCTCCTAACTGCAGCTAGCTGGATTTTATGTTCTTATGAAGACAGTGTTCATGTTATTTCAGGCACTGTAAGGATTGCCTCAGGGACACAACCTGCTCAGTTGCTGTTTAATTAGGAGAATTTATTATGTTTTGAAAGTAGAAGCCTCATCAGGCGAGGAACATTTTCATCTTGAGAACTACAGCGAGCTCTGTCAGCTTGTTAAAGCATGTTTGTAGCTCTAAAAACACAACAGCTTTCTGTTTTTTTTATCAGTGAATAACTATATTTTAAAAAGCATATGACTATCAAGGATTGTGGAATTACATGATGTTTAACTTGCTTAATACCTATTTCAAAAGCAAAAGGACATTACTTTGAGAGACAGGAGACTGTGTTCTTTAATATTAAACTATGTGTCATGTGTATACAAATGTAGGTGTCCTACATTATACCATCAGTCTTATATCTTGGTGCAGTTGATGAAAGAACTCATTAGATTTGACAAGAGTAATGCATTCACCTTACAGAGGAAGCATCTCTTTAATCAGTCTGTAGATCAATAAAGCTGATTTGCCTGAGGCTTCATCAGGTTGAAACCTAAAATCAGGTCAATCTGATGAAGCAGGAAGACTCTCATCCTCAGTACTGAAGTGAAGATAAATCACAAAGATAAAAACTATTCAGTCTAGTGTGTGGCGCATTAATCCATTTTTAACAGTTGAAAATGAGTGTCTAAATTGTAATGATCCAAAATATGAGAGAAATGAATTCAAATATAAGGCATCCCTAATCCTAATGAAAGGAACCTTGTGATGTCTCTAACAAAACATTTGTTATATCTGAAACCACATGTGATGTGCCATGGAAAGTAGGACGCTGCTCTCCCAAAACAACGTGAAGGTAGTGTAGCGTGTGTTTTGAACTTCATGTTCCATGTTTGTTCAGCAGGCTCAAACACGTCTGTAACTTCTGCTATGCAGAGGTGAGAACCTGGCTTCAAGGAAGGGAGGGAGCTATCATTCCAGCAGTACTATTTACTCACAGAGGGATCAGACTAATTATATCCAGGCTAAAACAGACATCATACAAACAGGTCACCACAGTGTTATCGCTCTAAAACAACACATAAGGGCTGCTACTACAGTTTATAATTACCGTCATGATTCAGGATCTGTCAGCAACTTCAGAGACACGTCAAAAAGCAAAACAATCACTTTAGATACAGTGATGTGACTTCAAGACAATCAGTACAAAAAAAAAACAGGATTTGGATTTTTACTTTCAGTTTACTAATATTGAGTTTCATGTTGGAGCGGTCAGTGAGCTCTTAAAGTTGTTACGGTTGTACAGATGCGCAGAATTATCTGAACCATACAAGAACTGACTGCTAAAGGTTTAAGAAATTAATCATCCGTACAAACAGATATGAAAACCTAACATACAGGTATGACACACAGATGCCATGATACCATAATATTTCATATTATGAAGGTGAATCATCACACGTGTGGAGTTTTAAGAAGGTCCAACTGAGCTACTTCAGCTCTACTTCTTCAGTAAATCTAATTATTGTTCCTTAAACTTAACACTAAACCTATTTTAGGGTCAATTTAAACCAGCAGGAGTAAATTTGTGTTTGTGAAATATGAATATCTGCAGGCCCTTGATTTTTTCCTCTGGGGCACCGTCGTCTGTTAAAAAAAATGTCCCCGTAAATCCAGATTTCTTTGGATATTTCAGAGGTGCATCAGCATGATATCAGTCTAGGCAGATGGTGCCTTTAAAACTGGATTACTGGAACTGAAAATGTGAATATTTTTGCTGAATCTGTGCTGCACATATTATATAAATGTGTCTCATATACAAGCTGTAATATCAGCAGATTGCATTACTGTAGCATAGTGCTTCACCTTATGGTCAATAAATGCCTACATCCTAAATTTTAAAGTGCCATTTATTAGGAAATGAAATGTTATTTTCCTTACATCTTATCAGTTGACAAGACAAATAAGCCGTCTTGGTGAGAGAACAGATTTCAGTAAAGCAGAGACTTCCTACTCTTGACAAAAATTGGCACTATCATTACTCTATCACCGGTTATCACTTTAAAATAATTGACGTATGGCAAAAATTTGATTATCAGTATGACGAATCAGCATTTCTGTCAGTACAAAATAGTGAGTAAAATGTTTTGAAATGTTAGTTTCCAGAATAAAAGGATCAAGTCACTTCTGGGAAAGCAACAAGGAAATGTTAACATATCAGTACTGTTGAAAATGAGTTTGATAATATTTGCATTTTTATTATCAGCAAAAGCTCAGTATCTCCATCCCCCTCACCTGTGTTAAGTCATTTCATTCCTGTGTTTACCCTATACTAATATGTTGCTTAAATTCTCACCACTGAAAATGTAAAGTCTCAGCTTGAGCTTCTGAACATGGATAATACTCTGATCATGGAGGTCGACTACAATAATTAATAAATCATCTTGATCAGTTTAGTTTCATGCACCTCCATGGCTGGCTGGTTTTTACCCACTGACTACTCAAGTCTGTGGAAAGACCCGACTAATATATTTCTGAGAAATAAGAGGAATGTGAAACATATATCGCAGTTCCTTTGCAATGTGTTCCCTAAATCTTCCAGAGCTTACTGACTGTCAGCTTAACTAAAGCTGAAAAAGGACAAATGAAGTATGGTTTGACTATTTAAAGGCACATTTACATTTTGCATATATGCTTGAATTTAACGAGGATGTTTATTTTTATGAGCTCATGTGTAGATATAATGATATATTGGTATCAGCAAATAGACTGTTTTCTATAAATCATATTATTCTGTGCATGTCTTGATTGTTGCATTTTCTGTTGTGATTGTGTATCAGTAAATGAGCTCCTGATATTGTAGATACTTGTATACAGGGAGATACTTCAGTATTTAAAATCTGGCTGTAATGTTGTCAATTTAGGTGAAAATAAAGCCTGTAAACCATTAAAACGCTACGTAACTGTCTCCGTGTGAATGACCACTGTACCCTGGTATAAATATCCCTTTACACAAACACCTTGGTTGTAGTATTAAGCATCAGAGACGCTGACTTCTTAACGTTTGGGTTACACAACAGTAGCGGCTACCCAAGACTAGCCCACAGGCTAGCGCTAACTTTACAAAACGCTGTTAATTTAAAACAGACACAAAAACAATGCTGACTTACCGTTGACTAAAGTGCTAAATAAACGAGGGCTTCGTTGTTTCTCTCAGTGGGAGCTTCTTCTGAAAGGGTTATCCGGGTAGGCTGTAGCCATTCCCCTCCTCGGTTTCACTTCGCCGGGTCCAGGCTGTGAATGAGGCTACACGCTAGCAGGGGTTAGCTTTGCTGTGCTAGCTGGCCATGTAGCCGGAGTGGGCAGCTCGGAGACAAACCGGTGGTCCTGCGACGGAGGGTCGGATAAAACAGGTTAACCGAGTCCCCCTACCTGAACAGCAAACGACGCCTGAGTGGATGAAGCGTCGGAGTAGGAGGTCAGAGTGCCTCTCTAGCGCCTCGGTCCTCTCCTCCCCTCAGTCATGCCTGTGATGATGAAGTCGCTCCTCCTCCTTTATAAGCTCAGGCTTTTTCCATCTGCTCAGTGCGGCTCTGCCTCAACGGGAGTCTGGAGCCGGACAGGAGAGGGGCAAGCACCAGAGGATAGGCATCTAAGAAAACACAAAACAGGAGATAATGACCCACAAAGTGTACAAGCTGTTCTTTTTTGTTCTGGATGTACCAGATGTAATCAACAGTTCATCTCACAACCAGCACATCATCACAATTAGAAAGTTTCATCCAGGGATGGACGACTTGAGTCACTGGGAGGGCCCCATACAGTAGTTACTCCCAGTTTCAGAGAGCCAAAAAAACAACAATAGTATTAACAATACCTGGGATTTAAAGAGCCTATATCATGCTTAAATGAGTTTGATATATTGTCTTGTCTTCTCTGTGTGATGGAGCACCTCCATGAACAAGACAAAAGGTCTGCATCATCAGGACTTCTCCCTTTCTGTGGCTGCCTGACACTGCTCGTTCCCAAAGACCTACCAGTGTGACATCACACCATTGTTTCATCAGCAGTTTACACCTATTGGAAGCCCAGCACAGAGCAGAGATGAATACCAGTTGTTAGTATCATGACGCTGTGTAGAGTTAATTACCTAATTACCCCAAAGCTGCCCTGTCAATCAATTAGAGTGGGTGGACTGAAAACAACCTGGAAGATCCTTTCTCTCTTAACAATTTGACTTCCAGACTAAGAAATACATCTGTAACTTATTATTTGTTGGTAAAACTGTGTTCCTTCTTCATTTAGCGATATTTTAGGTTTTACTTTTCAGATTACCAAACTGGGAAGCAGGTATGCAGGTCAACCTGCTGGATTCCCATTAAGGGTTATCTTCAGAATGAATGGATTATTTCATTTCTGCAACATTTTGTTTTCTTCATATGAAGCATCACAGAGACCAAAATTTAGATGTTTAATAGCTGACTCAGTTTTCTGAGGAATTATAATTAGATTATAATTGTCAAATTTATTTCCTTCAACTAAACTATGATTCTTAGAGGATCTGGAATTTGTGAAAAGATTTTTTTTACTGCACTGTATTCTGTTACTGCTACATTTCTCATGAGCTGTGCAGCAATGATTTACTTCTGATTTTTTCTATTTTTCAAACAATTATATTAATTTACAGCAGCGCCACCCAGTGGATGCATATTGGTGCTATAAACACTGTTTGGAGAGGTGAATAAACATAAATAAAGATAAATTGACAAAGATGGGCTTTTGGAGTTTTAAATACAGTGGTGGCAAAAAGTCAACCACACGGTTACAATGCCAGTCAAAAGGTTAAGCTTGGAGAACACCATCCTCAGTTCATCCAAATCCAGACACCTAACACTTGGAATGTGCACTCCTCAGACCATAGCGCACTTTTACACTTTGTTTCAGTCTACCTCAGATGAGCTTGGGCCCAGAGACTGCTTTTGATTTGACTGTTGTTGATATATGTTGCTTTTTAATGCAGTGATCCCTGAGGAACTGAATGTCAGCCTTGCTTCTTAAAATGTTTGGATTTTGACAGCAGTTAAAATCCCCAAGTTTCTTGCATTTTGTATTGAGAAGTATAGGTTTTTATCTGCTGGACTACTTGCTTATGCAGTTGTTCACAAAGTAGTGAACCTTGCCCCATCCTTGCTTTTGAGGGACTGAGCCTTTTAGGGATTCTCCTTTTATACCCAAGAGTCACCTATTTGCAGTTCATTAAAACAGGTGGGGTTTTTTAGCAGCCCTTCAACTCTCTCAGTTGTTTGTTGCCCCTTTTTGAACTATGTCACAGTAAGAGGATATTTGACAAAAAGCTGTGAAATGTATTAGTTTGAACCTTAAAATCATGTCTGTGAAGTGTATTCCATTGGATATTGGTAAAAAAAAATAGCTTCTCTCTGCTTTTGGGAAAAACCTTCATATTTACCAGGAGACAGATGAGAAGCTACCTTATAGTTAATCATGGGACAAATAAGAAGCTAACTTATGGTTAACCAAAGAGCGACAAATGAAGAGCTATCTTCCAATTAACTAGAGGACAAATGAGGAGATAACTTCTGGCTAACCAGGAGACAAATGAGAAGCTGACCTCTGGTTGACTAGAAAAAAACAAATTAGGAACCGTATTATGATTAACACGAAACAAAACGAGGGGCCACCTTTTTGTTAAACAGGGTACAAAACATGAGCTAACTGCTCTTTAATCAGGGTACAAAAGAGAAGCTAGCTTATGATTAACCAGGGGATTAAACAGACGCTAACAGCTCTGACCACAGATCAAATGAAGAATTCCCAGCTTATTAAGAAGAAAACAAATTAAAAGCTAAAACTTAATTTTTAGTCAGAAACTAAATGAATAACTGCCTGCTCGTAAACATACTCTAAAAGCAACAGTGTTACCAAGTATATAGAGACAAAAATAATTGCTGGTGATCCCTTTACATAAGTGGTAAATAACTTGTCATTCAATGAAAGTAAACATAAATGAGGGATTACCTTATGATAACTTCATTAATAGCAACTGTTAGATAAGGCATTAACAAACTACTGAACAATCAAACACTGCTAACCAGCTGTTATATGGTTTCACAACAAATATAACTGAAGACTAGTGCATACGTTTTGTTGAAGAAAAATGCTTTTACAATGTACATAAAAGAAATAGCACAGGTGTTTGGTCTGAAGGGAGCGCCAATATCAACACAAGAAAAAAATCCCTCTCAGAAGCCTCATATTAAACGGCCATATTAAACAGCATCAAATATTTACACAAATCACTTTTACGTCATACTTAGTTAATCAAATATAAGTGTTTCTTTGTTCTCATAAACAGAAATATGTCTGCTCTTTGAAAAGGCCGCTGAGCGTCTGTTTAGTTCTCAGAGTTAAATACAGTCACATCCTAATTATGTAAGAGGTTTATCTGCGATGTCAGTGGATGATAGCAATAAGGCGATTGTGCTTCAAATGGCAGGCTAGTCAAGTGTCCACAGCCTACGCCAAGGTCTGCCACCAAAGCAGAACCTTTAGAGAAAACAGCGGTTATGTTAGAACCGCAGAGACATGTTATGATATGGTTACATAATGTCTGGGCTCCATTGTGAAAACAAAGTATTACTCAGTGCATTTTGTATCAAAAACAGGACGTGCTGGAGTCTACAGTGCAACTCTGGCTCAGACTAAAAAGAGGTCACTGCGAAAGGTCATCAGATTGTGTTAAGCTCAGTCTTTTGGTATGGGTTAATTTCTCTTTGTGTTAATTAGGTATTAAGACATAGACAATGAATGGGCACTAAAATGCAAAGGGCCACAAAATATGGACCAATAATGATGTCTTAATTTTATTTAGCTGAATGGAGATTGAAGATATTTGTTTTTATATTACTGTAAAGAAAGAACGAATGGCTGTCACCATACCACCATTATAAACTTTGATATGTCTCTTTATAAAGCCTTTTGATTTTAAAACCACTTTAGATTAAAAAAGTAGATTGGTGGATTTCTTAAAACAGTGGAGGGAGAGACTGCAAGGGAAAAGATGTGCAATAAAGAGGGCCTAGCTCATATTTAAGCCTTGACCTACAGAGATAAGAAAAGCAATTAAAAGAAGGGTGAAAATAATACCTTTAATGGGTAATGTATCCTTAAAAATAAAGAAAATGATTTACTCAAAGTCATATTTTCTTAAGTTGGGTATATGAGAGTATATAATTTTTTTTGTCTATGGTAACTTAACAAGTCTGATCATTTAAATGTTGTTTTTAAGTAATGAAAACTCAACTTTTATAATGATCAGTGGTATTAAAAAGTAGAGAAGCTCTTTTATCTCCAGTCATATTTATTTATTATTCTGTTAACAACACAGATACACTGACAATGTTTGGGAAAAGAGAGTGGAATAAGGGTTGGCAACACGTGTAAGCTTTAGCAGCGTGCAAGAACATGTCAGTATTTTCTAAAAACACTGAATTACTCAATACTGGGTGTTGAGGGATTTTCTGTGGTATCAAACAGGGGATAGGTTTCATTTTTAAGGTCAGACTGAGGAAACTGTGGCTCCTCTTGGTATATATTATGTTGTGTGTGCTTGTCAGCTCTGGACATTAAGTTTAATGGGCTGAAATATGAACAAGCCACAAAGTCCTACTTTAAAAAGTGCAACAACAGATCACATAAAAGGAAAGGAAGCAAAAACAAGGAAGTGAGCCAAAGGGTGTGATGACGTGACGGAGAACCAGTAATCATGTTATCATTGGTGGTTTATTTTGTCTTTGTTGCTGAGCATAAGCAAGTATAAAGTAAAAGTAATAAAAAGTTTACCTATACCTTAAGAACAGCATATATCCCAGCTGTCGTACAAAAGAGAAAGAGTGCCACCTTCAGGAGATACCATGAGATGCCCATTTCTCCCCAAATCACATGAGAAAGCAGCATGAACTTTGCTGTTGACTTGAAATGAAAATACTTAAACCTCATAAAAAATGAACTTGTTTGATCCAGCATTAGGAAGTGCAAGTGGCAGTCTGATTGAACCAAGCATGTGGAAGAGAATCAACTTTTGATTTTCCAAAAAAATATTCAATACATAAACATCAATCAATATCTGAATTTCACAGAACAGAAAATATATTATAGCTTAAGGGAACATGAATGATCAGATGTATGATTCCAAAACATTTGCTCTGGGTGTGCAGCGTCCTTTGGTGGCCAAAGGCTGAACTTACAAAAATGTAAGCATAAATGGTAAAGGCTTTTTAAAACTGAAAATGCAAGAGCTATTTGAGTTTTTAATTTTATTCCAAACAAAAAAGTAGAATAGTGACAATAATTTCCTGCTGTCAAATGTGATTTAAAAAAGTGCATCCTCATACAGAGTAGGCTGTGCAGCAACACTCTCTTGCAAATTTCTTGCCTAACAGCAGGTTTTCACAATGAGTTGGTAATCATTTTAGTAGAAACACTCATGTTTGTTACATCAACTGTTTAATGAAGTATCCTGGAAGATGCCAAACTTAGTTAGATTTACAAGTTACATTTTTATTTACACCATTGTCATCTCACCAAAATACAACAAAATTCATACCATCTTTATGTGTGCATGATAAAAATTTTTACAATACTTTTATAAACACAATAATGGCAATGTTATTCCATAGGCAGCTCAAGCATTGTTTAAGCTTGACAGAACTTGGATTTCTTGATGTAGTCCTATAAAGTCAAGGGCAAACAATAAAAGGCATGCCCTATTTGATATGAATTCACTATTACAATTCATCTGTCGAAAATGAGAAGATAAGATAAACAGAGTAAAAAAAAAACCAACACTTTCTTTTCCTGAACCTAAGCAAGGGGGCATAAAAACTGCAGGCCTAAAAGCTCAGTACTCCTGCACTGATGCAGTCAATCTTTAAAGGATGAGTGTTGCAGCAGCACCTTTTCACGACCCTCCCTTTGTCTGTTTATTTTATATTCTAATGCATGTAATGTTCAGCTTTACCCAGACAATTTCAAAAGTGCTGTAGCATTTCTCACTTAATAATAAATGTTAATGTTATGACTGGCCAAATTTAATGAACCATAACATAAAAGAAAGAAAAATAATAAATAAAGACACTTCGGAAGAGGACATCTGAGTACCTTGAAATATTTTGAAAGGATTATTTTGTTTTGAAAATCTAAGCTTCTTGCTGGTAATAATTTAGTCCCATCAAAAATATCACAAGGAAGCCACCAGAGGGTGCAACGTAGTAAAGTAAATAATTCAAATGGGAGTATAATTTATCAGGGGCTTTCTGGCCACGACAGGCAGCAGCATTTTTACACATTTACAGACATATAATGCAGAGCACATAAACACAAATCAGCCAGATTTTACATCACAAATCTGAAAATCATAAATACACAACCACGTGGTGGCTCTATTTCACTATCAGACAGTAATATAAAGTGATCAGTCAAGAAGAGGGGCTGTTTTTTTGTGGTTATGTGGTTCATAGCCTATTCATCAAAGTTTTAGAAAGTCTTGAGTTCAAAACATGTTGCTTTGTTGTCTTGCTTTAATGTTAAATCTTTTTTTAAGTTGTAGAAATTACTGCAAGAGCAGATATTTTTGTCTCTTGCTACACATTTTGAAAGGTCATATGACCAGAACATGACACCTATCACTAAATTATCAGTTCACAGAGAAATATGCCATACCTCTTGAAAAAGCATGGCCTCATTCAATGTTTAGTTTTTTTTTTTTACTTCCTTGAGTTTATTATCTAATAGCTATGCAGCCTCAACCTACATGTCTATTTTCTGCTTGTGGCTGTAAAACACTGAACAGGGTCATGTGACATCAGCCTTTAGATTTTCAAAGAAGCTTGAGATACACTGTCCTCCAGTGGACGCTGCCATTTCCACTAAACTTCGGCAAACTGCCTCACAGACATCGGCGTGACCTCAGGCCGTCTAACCAATAGTGACTGCCCTTTTTTAAAAATGGAAGTCATCTTTAAGTCCTCAATGAAAGCACAATGGGTATGACATTAAAAAATTACCCCCACAATGGTGAGATCACATAAATCCATTATAATTTTAGACTGAAGCTGTTTTTTTAATTAGAATGTAAATATGTGTATTAAGGCTGAAAAAAAAACAATATTTTCCTTGCATACGGTTTATAATGTGTCATATTACTGCAGTCAGCCTCAAGTGGACACTCTGGGTACTGCAAGTTTGGGACTTCCACATTGGCCTCAATTTACAGCCTACAGGTTGCCACCAGATGCCATGACTGTCTTGAAAGTTCACTCTGCAGCCCCCTCTGTAACCCCCCTCGTTTGGGCAGCAGATCAGAGTAGTGCTGAACTCATTATCATAGCCTCCTGTAGCTTTCCTGTCCTCTCAGATATGAGCTATTTCAAAGGGGAGGGGAAAAGAGTTGCGTCTGACCCTGTACAGAGACAAAATTCTTCATTTTTTTAATTCAGCTTATATCAAATTCCTGCTTAATAGACACCAAAGACAAGATGTTAACTGTATAGCACACCAGGACACTGTGTGTTCAGTTTTGTATTTTAAGTTGAGCACACCAGGACTGTGGTCTTAAATCTTATCTGCGGTTACCACCATCAAAGGGTACACAAACAAATCAACATTCCTATTTAGTGTCTACATTCTGTGTCCCAGTATGTCCTAATAGTGAAATAAGTAGCTTGCAAAAAATGTGATATACAATCAGCTGACAGCACATATCACTTGTGCCATCTTGTGTGACATGGACACAGAGGTATCCTGCAGGTGCACATCAGCAAGCAGAGAGAAACAAGAACACAGGAAGTGGTTTTGAGTCTGACAAATAGATCTGAGCAGGAAGTGCAGCCTCGCTCTGACAGGAAACTGATTTTAACAGTCAACAGCCCAAACACCCACAGGTAGCTCATAACAGTGGGTAAAGACTATCATTTAAGCACTGGATATTAACGCAATCTTTAATTGATATTGGAAGAGTGAGGGGTGAAGAATGGTTAGAAAAGCTAGTCCTTAATCCCAAACACAAACATCAACATTAGCTCTAATGTCACACTAGTACAGTTATTACTGAGCAGCTTAAGAAACTTTGAGGTTCTTTCCCATTTAGACACAAGTATTTATATCATGTGAACAAGACATTTAAGGTTAATAACAAGTGTTTTGTGATTAAAAAAAAGACTTATTTATCATGTCCAAACTCTTACTCCTCACCAGCTGCAGTCACTTTTACAAATGTTGATGACCTTTCTGTATTTCTAAAACAGTGTGAGGGTATTTCCCTGCCATTTCATGAATCAAAAGAATGAGTGCACTGTTTGAAACGCCTGCGTACGATAAGATGGTAACATTAGATGAAAATGTGAACATTTTTAAAACTTAAAAATAAGCATAAAAATATCAATACATGACACAACTGGATCTGCTGATTATGTTTTTTGCTTGCCTCCAAACTGTGAACAACAGGATGTGCTGATTGTTACCATGGACATTTGATCTGTGTAAACCTAATTAGAAAGGGATGCACATTCATTTGTTTAGTTTTTAGAAAGTCTCTCAAAGTCTACTCGAGATATCATTATTACAAGCAAGAAATGATCATTAGACTTAGTGGCATTAACCTCTGAAACATTCCAGTCTAATCAGGTGATTTTACTCACATTTTTAGTTTTTTCAAAGAATGACAAAAATTCCCTGAAGAGTAAATTGTGCTTATTGTTCTGTCTGCCCTTTGGCTGATTTACCATGTCTCCTCTCCATGAAGCACTTTGAATCACATTGCAGGTCTGTGATGTTAAGACTTCTCCCTCTGCCCCTCCTTACAGATGCAGTAGCCTGAAATGGCTCATTCCCTCAATCCCCTGCATGGATCTACCAGTGTGATGTGTTTCCTCAGTTAGTGAGCCCAGGACAGAGTAAAGATGGCTGAATGGATGCAGTGTCGTTGACAAAATGGTGCAGAGTAGCGCTGAACTGGACACGCACCTGACCAGGCTGGGCCCACATGGGGAAGGGGGATTTATCGAGGCAGGAGCTCCAATGGAGCATCCCAGACAGACTGAGGATACAGCTGGATCAGGTTACTCAGTACACGAGAGCCACGGGTTTGTTTTAACATTGGCTGTCGTGAGCATACTCATGTGGTCATCAAATATTAATAGATGAGCCTGAGTTAAGGCAAAATTTTAAGGCATTCTTGGGATTTCATGTTCACAAACTACCAATCGCTTCTCAGGTCAGAGTGAACACCTATGTTTGATTAAATCCCTAAAAGCCAGAAATATGTGTAGGCCAGGGGCCAGCTGTGGACTGAGATTTATTCATAACCAGCTAAACAGCTCAAATCATCTCCATCTTCTGCGCTACCTGCAATGCATGAGGATAAGATTGGCAGTTTTTCAATTCTCTGTCTCATGAAATGCCTTTATTTTCCCAACCAGGGTGAAATCATATTATTCTATATGCAGCCCTCAATAAAGAAAATGTTGACAACCCTGCCTCAAAGCATTTGTGAGATATCATGTTCACAAAATTATATCCAAATAAAAGGATGAACATTGGGATCTGTGAACTTAATATTTGACCTTTAAAATCATATCAGTTCATGTTTGACTTAAAGTAGGCTTTTACGATATGATCAGAATAAGTTTTACAAAGCATTATTGACAAAAAAATCACATGAAAGTGACAAATGTGAGGCTCTATTACCTTCAAAATCAAACATAATTATATTTGCTCTGATTTAGAAGAAAATTGAGATTGTCAACAAGCAAAGGAGTAGAATTAGGTTCATTGTTCTTCAACTTTAATTTAAGACCTCTGCAGTCTAACTAGTTCATCCTTGAATCAGGGTGGACATTGGTGCAAGCTTGAGGAAAATCCTTCATTGTTCTTGAGTTAATGCCTCAGAAAGTGTCCAAAGGATGGGCAGATGGAAAAAACCTTCAAAAATCATTTGCCAAAATTAAAATTGAACAGTCAAGTTGTAAGTATTTAACAGACTTATCCCAAAAATGCACTTATATTCATGCAACTGCGACACCTTTTATTTGAGGCCCTCCTATAATTACTATATTTTTAACCGTCCTAGCATCATGAGGTCTCATGCAATTGCCCGTCTGATGGTTAAACCACTTTTGATGGCTCTGACTCAATAACTGACAGATGGGTGTCATTCGAGGTGAAGTGGAGCTGATAATGATCCGGTGACAACATAAACGTATTTTTAAATTGCAGTTTAGTGTTAAAATTTGGAGTAATACATGAGCTCTTAGTGGGTTTCATCAAAGGGAAAACAGCAGACATGACAACAGACCAGGAAACAGACATTTCTGTAAATGAACTTCTCTTTGCGATCTAATGAGGAAGAAAACAACTCAAGGGACGATGAGAGCTGCAGCAGAGTAACCACAGTCAGAGTAGATCGTGGCATTATGTTGCCAGAATACGTTTTGTAAGACAGGAAACGAGAAAGCTGTGAGATAGAACGAGAGAACAGACACAGAGAGAAGGCACGGAGTACTCTGTCATCCTCAGCATTTACAACCACGTCGAAGGCAGAAGGACGTTAGATGGGTCTCGTATGAACCTGGTTTGATGCGTTTTTGAGAGTAGTCACAAACCTAAAAGTCAGAAAATGGGCACTGAGGAGAAAGATTTAGAGTCTGCAGCTCAGCAGTCACCAAAGGAGCAGGGATCACCAGAGAGTGAGGGAGACTCTCCGACAGACCCTCCTGAAGGACAATCATCTGACTCCACAGACCCCCTCAACACCTACAAGTGGCACATGGGCTCCAAAGGAACGCTCAGTGAGATGAGAGAAGAAGCTGAAGGGGCATCAGCCTCCACCACATCCACCATTGAAAGGCTTCAGAAGGCCTCCACCAATAAATGGAGCAAGATGCAAAACTGGCGTAAGGCCCTGAGCGAGGACCCCGGGGATAAAAATCCATCCAGCAGTAAAGGTAAAGAAGATAATAAAACTGCCTCATTACTTCAGCCAAGCAATCCTGGTCAAATATTATCAGTCAAAATGTAATTTGTGTAAATAATCAGGACATTATAGCAGCCAGTATACTGACACTAATCTCTAAGGAGTTTGGATGTTGTCCGTCTTTAGTTGCTGAACACTGCCAGGGTGTTGTTTTTCTATTTGCAGGCCTTGACTTAATGCAGACCACTTTAGTGCCTGCACTATTGTCTGGTTGAATCCATGCCATTGTGACTTGTGCTGAATGTGGCTTAGTATTGTCTCACTGAAATAAAAAGGGATGCCCAGACTTTGACATTTACTCTACAGGAAGCATGTTGCTCTGCATCTCTTATAAATGATGCCTTTGAAAGGACAAGCTAACCATGCATGGAGCACGAGTACACACCCCTACCATCACAAAGGCTGAATAGTCTTTTCCTCTTTGGCCTAGGTAACTCAGTATTAGCATTTAAAAAGTAAGTTAAATGGGATTTAAAATCTCTATTTTGGCCACATTGTAGGTAGACTCAGCTGAACTACCAGGAAACATTCATAGAAAGGTTGTGTGATTAAAGTGCTTCTTTAAGTGTTTGTTCTTAAAGTAGAGAAGAGCAAAAAGTATATAGGTTTCCTCCAAAAATGTTCAAATAAAAAAAATGTACTTAATTGCAGTACACAGGTAAAGTCATGTCATTGCTGTTCAGGTGCAGAAGGAGTCAAGGTGGAAAAAAGTGCTGCAGGAAGCAAAAAGAACCCGTTCAGGAGAGCCCTGTCAGAGCCCCCTGGGTCTTTGTTTGCAGCCCTCTCCCCCTCCTCCAGTTCTGCCACTTCAGCCCATGGAACTTCTTCTTCACCTGCAGCCGAGGCCTCGGGGGTCTCCTCCACAGAGCCCTCACAGAAGGGTGGCGGAGGGGCACTCTTAAAAAAGTACCTGAGGTCGATGTCCCAGAAATTCAAGATGTCCAAGCTGCAGAGTCGGAGCAGTACATCCAACTTACTACCAGGTAAGAAGCTTCTTCTGCAGCTGGTCACAGTTTTCATGTTTGAAGAGTGAAATGAGCACTTGACACATTCATCATTTACAAGCAATATTAGCCTTTAAAGTGCAATAAAACAATAAAAAGTGGGTTCTGTATTTCAGATCAAACAATATTTAAGTTTGGCATAACATATGTGGTGGTGCAAAAACTCAGTTCACTGAGACTTTTCACAGTGACTCACATTCTGCCCTTTATTTGAAACCAAGGAGGTAATACTTTTTTTATTATTCCTGCATCAGTAAGTTTTTTTAGTTTGTGAACAGGATTATTTAAAAAGTAATATTCTTTTGAAATTCTAGGGTATGTTGGTCATGGCTCAGGGGCAAAAATGATTATATTTTGGTAATGATCTGCTCCAAATTGATGTGCAGATCCAGATTTACTTTTTCAGGTTCAAGTTAGGGCAGTAACTGTGTTTTTGACACAAAAAATGCTGGAAAGGCCTTTGTGGAGGTTTTGTGCTCTTGACCACCTCTTGTAGTTAACACTGTTTTCATTTTGAACCAAAGTATTTCATCAGAATCAAACTGTCTCTCTTGTATTTTTGATTTAAATTATTTGTTTGAAAGTAGATGTTTCTGTTCTGTGTTAAGTGAAGCAACAGCTGTGTCAGTGGGGTGTTTGTCAGGTTCCATGAAACAGTGGAGCCAAATGAGTAATCTTGTGATATTTTGTACATCCCTAAAATCTCAGTACTACATGAATATTCTCAGAAAACATTTAGCAATGCTCTTCTGCAGACTGTTTTCAGTTTTTCTCTCTTTGTGCTGAGGAGGCACCACTTTCTTTGTCATGTGACCATACTAAGACCAATCAGACTTATCTAACAGCTTCATCTGCAAGCTTACAGAAACCTGACTAAAATAAAACAGTTTATGTATTATCACTGACAAAAACACAATACAAAATGACTGAAAGAATCAAAGAACTGGACTTTGTCAGATGAGAGAGATTTGCAAATCAGTTAAAAACTGATGCTTTTGTTGTTTTCTTTTGCTACCTGCACCAAGCAGATGTTGCTTTTGCCTGTGTTTGTCTGTTTGTTTGTTTTTGTCTGTCTGCTCGTGTGTAAGATAACGCAAAATCATTTCAGTGGATTCTGATGAGACTTTTAGGGACTTTTGGTCATGGTCACGAGGAGCTACAAGATTTTGATGCTCCAACTCAAGATGTGGATCCTGGATATTTGTTAACATTGTGACATAGAGCAACTTCCCAATTTTTACAAAGAATTTAGCTAAAGGATCAGAAATGCTTTGAAAAAATGAATATAGTTGACATTATGTGGGTCTATTCTAAACCAAAGTTAAGATCCGAATCAAGATCCAAACTGAATGCCTTGGTGGAAGTTCAAGCTCTCTGATCACCTAGTCTGTCTGTCTGTTTTTAATTGATTAGTTATCATTACTTTAAAAAATATGTCACTTTTTGCTGTTAAATGTATTTTCTTTGAACTAGGACCTAAGATTAAACTCACTTTTATGATCTGATGGCTAAGGTTTTATTCTCTTAATGTAATTATTGTTTTAGAAAAACAACAAATTCATTAACATGTGTGCATGTAAGGAGAGGATTGATATCGGTATTTGGATCAGTATTGAAATTATTAATATTGAAATTATTAGTATTGTAATTATTTGAAGAAGTTTGGTATTGGCCATCATTTTTGAGTTGGTGGAGTTCTATTTGTTGCTTCTGTAATTATGAAATAAAACATGATCACACTTTGGATCAGTGTGTTGTAAAGGGTGTCGTCACTGCCATTAATCAGACCGTCATTCCACGGCCTCGTGCCTGGCAGCATGCAGCTCAGTGGTGCCTTCTTTGTAAGATTGCCAACGTTTACTAGATACCAAATGTTTGAGCCTAAACAGGAAGGATACAACATTTCCCCTCCAACTTAAACTGAGATAAACATCAACAGAATACCAACAGCCTGTTTCATATTCAGTGGTACGACAGAACGTTTATCTCAATTTAAGCATTAAATAAAGAAAAAGGAAGTGAATCAGTTTAAAGTCTGTGAACATTTTTACCCTTTTCCTTTTGGACAAAACATTTTTATTCAGGCGACATCCAAACAACAACCACACCTGAGACTGAAGTGATGAATGAGTATTTAAGTTGTAGACATAAGTTTGCTGCAGTGCTGATGCACAGTACATCTCGGTCTGGTGTGGGAACTTGCTTTCAAACAACAGTTTAACATCAAGCCCATTAACAGGCTAACATTTCACCGAAAAATGTAAGCTACATGTTTTGTAATTTGCCATCATGACTAGTTTGACGTTTCATAAAACCTCAAATAACAAAAAAAATTCTATTGCACGTGTTTGTCTCCATGGCAACACAGAAAAGGTACTGTTTTAAATCTTAGTAAGTTTTAGTTAGCCATGCTGTTTGTTCTGTTGATGCTTGAATCTGGAAATCTGTTGAACCCTTATAGAAGCACAGATATTAAGAATGTATTTTTAATTATTGTCATTACTTATTATATTTTTTAAAGGTTTAATTATCCAATAAAGGAACAAATAAATTGTCTATCTACCTACCTATCTGCACGCCTACCATGTTCATGCTGGTGTGTAGCGGCATGAGTGACATCACCATCATTTGCAGTTATGTTCAAAGGATATACTGGACTCACTGGTTTGATTTCTCTGTGTTTGAGTGGGTGAAAAGAAACCGATAAATTAATGATCAAATAAGCTGTTCAAACATTTATTCATTTTATTATTTAAACTTTTATTCACTCTCAAGAGATAATAAAGAGGCAAACCTCACTTACAATGAAATGAGTCCTTATGAAGTGTATTATAAAAGACAGACAGCAAAGTACATAAGAACAATCCAACGAAACAAATGAAATGAAAATGGAGAGAGAGAGAGAGATGATACAGGACCTCTAAAAATAAATGAGAGTCTCTACAAGGCTAAGATGATTTTAAATCAATATTTAGATCCAGAAGTATTAGAAGATTTAAAGTTGAATACATTAAAGATAAAAACATTGACATTGTCAGCCATATGTGTACCTCCAGGTAAAAATTCAATTTTTTTTGTACAAATTTGACTCAAAGAAGACTTTTAAAATATAGAGTAGTATGTACGTAAAACTGATTTCAGTCAGGCCTGACTAAACCAGCTGTGCTCCACAGTCTGTAAGTCTTTAAGCATATTGGTAAGCATGGCAGTGACCAAATGTATGAATAGAGGGACAGCCACCATCGCAACTGTAAACTGTGAAAATAAGGCTGCATTTGTAGGATTTTAACAATTTATAGAAGAAAAACAAAATTATCAAAACAGAAAAAAGTTTGAGCATTGAGGGCAAAGATATCCTTGTACCAAAATGCATATGCAAAAGTCCACTGTAGATTTCCTTTGGATGAAAGTACAAGAGTTAACAGGCAAGTATAAGTGTCCGTAGCATCATGCCCAACAATAGAAATACAAAATTGTACTAATAGTCAGAGAACAATAAAAGGAAAAAAGGAAATAACCCACCCAAACATCATCCAGGCCCCCTATCTACATGAGAAAATTTCCTAGACAACCTAATTATTCAAGCATTTATGAAGGCTGCTTATTACAGTAGACCACATCTCAATGACAGAGTCCTTTGCTCCAAGGACACGGGCGATAGATATCTCTAGATAAGCAATGTCCAAATACAAAAGAAACCAAGCCCGAACAGACAGACAATGAGGGGGTTTTGGAATGCTCCATGTTAATGTAGAAGGTTACATGAGTATGGAGACAAGGGCTCAAGTTCATTTGAGCTATGACTGTAACTTGACTTAATTGTTCATGTTAAGGCAATGAAATGTACCGCTTGGTAGCTAATTGGGCCCAAAAGCCTTAAGGTCTAGTTTTTGTCAGAATAACACGGTAAGACTATAGATGTAAACAAACTGAGTGTGTGTTTTTCTGTTGTGTTGCAGACACAGGTGAAGCAGCACCAGTTCCCACCAGCTGTGCTTTACCAAGACTAAACTGGGTTCCTGCTCAGGAGGTCCCCCTATGGGACATCAACACATGTACACTGGAGGATGGACAAATCATCATTTCCTCAGAAGAAGAGGTAAAATATGAGCTCTACTCATATGGTCTGTTACCACAACAGAAACATCAAATGTTAAAAATTCAACCTGCTTGATGTGAAGATAGATCTTGTTTTTTTTTCTTTCTTTAATACAAAAATCTGGTTTTATGTGCTTCTTTTTCAGCCAGCCATGTGGACACGTAACCGAGTGAGCAGCTGTCTGTCTAACCTCAGCATGCAGAACCTTGTAGATATTGATGCAGGTAAATACTTTAAACAACAAGATCCTAAATTTACATTCTTTTTTAATTTTTAATTTTTAATTTGTACTTTCTGTTGCATTTCATTTGTTCTTCTGCTGCATGGTATCAGTCCAACTCTGCTTGATTCAGTCACTTTGGGCTTCTATTTGGGATCACACCAAGTGCCTGGCACAGTTCTTCATGTCACCTGCGAGGTTCCAAGACAGCTGAGGCAAAAACAGAATGTGGCATGGAGTATTACCATAACAAGACAGGGATGTGCACCGTGGTATTGAAATGCCTCCCACTGTCAGCCATAGCTGTGTGACCTCCAAAAACTCCCTCTATATTTAAGAGTAGCTTTCCTTGTTTCTTGTGACTGTGAGTCCACCACATCTCTGTGGTAGACTTGCTCTGTTGGATTGAGCTCTGGTTGCTGTGGAGACCAGTGAACTTCCTGTCATGATAAGAGACCAGTTTGAGAGATACATATACTTTTGTGACATTGGTGCATTATCCCAGTCAAAAAGAAATAGAAATGGTCAGCAACAATACTCAGTGAGGCTGTAGTGTTCAACAATGCTCACTGGATACTAAGAGGCCCAAAGTGTGCCAAGAACATTTAATAACATGACCCCACCAGCCTGAATAACTGAAAAAAGGCAAGATGGGTCCATGCTTTCAAGCTATACAAGTCGAATTCAGCAGAAAACCAACATAACAACATTTTCCCGGTCCTTTACTCTTTTATTTTAGTGAGGCCCCATCTGCCTCAAGTTCACTTCTTTTGAGTTAAGAAATTCTTCTGCCATCATTCTAGATTTTGAGAACGGAAGTGTTGTCTAAGCAGTCGCACAGGTTCAGCTGTAAAAGCTCTTCGTCCTGTTGCCTTCCCTGTTTCCACTTCTGTCGGTTAAGATACATTTCTTGTTTAACACACACTTATACCCTCACGTACATCAGAGTATGATGAAACCATTTCTTAGAAAATACATTAAAATAAACAGAAATAACATGAATTTAGGCAAGTTCTGATAGAACTTGAGATATAACATCACAGTTACACATAGTATGACGCTGCAGATGGTCACAGAGGAAATAGCTGCATGCGAGTGATCATCAAATTGCTTCCTCTACGTGTTTTGGGGAAGATAACATCAAGCTTGGGTGTTCTAGCAGTCTGATGAACATTTGTAGCTGGGGTGAGATGATACAGTCACAATCTGCTGCTGTCCATCTCTCTTTGGGGCTGCACCGAGGACCTCTCCTACCAGACTTTTCAGGATTTCTCGGTTTTGTCATCATCAGATGTTTATGAAATGAGAGACAGAATGATGGGATTTAAACGCTGGATTGTTTGTGGTGGGGCTTTGGGTAAGCAACAAAAATCTGTATGTCTTAAGCTGTTTTTGATCTCCATATTCTTTAAAATGAAAACCTTTTAATGGGGAAGTTGGACAAAGATGCACTCAGAGGAAATCATGTCCCAGGATGAATTATGAATTCTACAAGTTTACCTTGTTGGATGATAGTGATAATAATTCTGTCAAAGAGGTTTGAAAACTTTAGTCACAACGCTGAAGTTAAGCTTGAAACCACATCCTGTGTGGCCTAATCTGATTGTATTTGCTCAGTTTACCTCCTTGACAGAACTTCTCTGCAAGTTTCTTTCTTACATCTAATAGAGAAAAAGGCAGGGCAGAAACTTTCTGTATGCACTTTGCATGTTCTCCCTATGCATGCATGAGTTTTCTCCAAGTTTCTCCAAAAAAAGCTCATGAGAGTCTGTTTCCACCACTTAGAAAAAGGAAAAGAAATATTAAAAATCAATCAGAGACAAAATATTGAGATAACTAGTCATTACTATAGGAGGAATAGTTTAAATTCTAATATATAATCAAAATAGCATGCAAAGAAACATATGTTTTTGGTTCTTAGTCATGATTGTGTAATAAAAGCCACAAGTGTGGGATAAAGAGTCTGACATGTGGCACAAAAATCACAACTTTGAAGATAGATATGTTAAGAAAAAGAATTGTGTTTAGGAAATAACATTTCTCAAATATAGAATAAACAGAAATGAAAAAAAATGCAATTATGTGATAAAAGGTCATTTCATGAGATAAAAAGTCAGAATTATGATGAGAATGGATGTAGATGTGACAATAAGATCGGATAATGTTATGAAATAAGAGGTCTTCTAATTGTAGCATCAAAAAGACATAGAGATATGGGATGAAAAATAAAAATCAGGATTATAGATCACAATCATGAAGTCATGGCTGATGGATCAGAAGTCAGAGTCTTATTCACATTATTACCTCCGCCAAGGAGGTTATGTTTTTGGGAGAGTTTGTCTGTATGTGATCAAAATAACTCAAAAAGTTATGGATGGAATTTGATGAAACTTTCAGGAAATGTTCAGCATGGGAAAAGGAAGAAGTGATTCAGTTTTGGTGTTGATCCGGATCAGCGTCTGGCCGCCATGACGAAAAATGTGATTTTGGTGAATAATTACTGAACTAAAATAGATATCATTATGAATCCAAGTACTAATGGTATGTTTTCATGGTCAAGGAATCTAAATATTTAGATGAAATAAAGGTAGGACTAATATTTATGGTAAAAATCACAATATGGTTGAGGACTGTGGCGCTGGCAGAGGTCTGTGCTCTCCGAGTGCTTTAGTTATGAGATACTTTTGTCATAAGTCTATATCTGGAATAAAAAGTCCCAACATGGAATTAAAGCTATAATAATGAAACAAGGGTTTTGGTTTTTTAGATACATATCTGGGGTGATGAAAATGTAGAATTACAAGATAAAAACTGATTCTGACATCTGTTCATCCCACAGTTATTGATAGTCAGTGTTTGTAAAATGGGCTGATCTTAGCTGATGCCAATGTTGAACAAATTCTGATGTGCATCCCAGGTTTAAAAAAATCACAATTATGGAATTAAACCTCAATAGTATGATATTATTCATGACCTTTATCGGACAAGTTAAAATCATTCGACATTTAAAGTCATGTCATACCCTTATCAAAGCTATCTAGCATACATGGGCTTTTTTTTTAGTAACGAAAAAAATGTTCAAAGTAGGAATTGTTTTACAAGTTCATGTGTAAAAGGGCATTGGTTTTAAAGTGTATATGAGTGCATGTTAAGGGTCTGTTGCAGAATCTCGGGGACAAAAGGAGGAAAAAGAAGAGAAACAGAAATAGATGTACAGCAATAACTATTACAACCCCTTTGAAGTGCATGTCAGCTGTTATATTTATCACTGCTTATCGAGACCTCTGAACATGCTTCTTTAAAAGTTGTTAAAAAATAAGGCGCACAGCAAACAATAAATTAATTATGACTTTAAACAAGAGTGGAGAGAGTGCCTGCCTTACGTCAGTTATTGATTTTTATGACAAAAACCGTTTGAATGTTCACAAAAATAATACTGGAGGATATTAATCAGAATATCAGGGGTTGCTAGAATATAAGGAATAATCTTAGGATTTAAGGAGGCCTTAAACCTAGGCTGATGATTTACGGGGGTCTTTGACATCCCAATGTTTAAGAGCCAATGTGTTACTGTATTAAAGAGCATATAGAGTAAAACTACAGTTCTGAAAAATTTTATCAATCTAATTCAGTGATTAAATTTGATTACTCACTTGCAGAATGTAGCCCTGATAATGTTAACCTGCCGGGCGGCCCTCGACAGAAGAACCAAGATGGTGGAGTGATGGTGAGTGTTTTGCATAACAGAGATTTCAATCTTTCTGCTGCCCCTGTGTTTCCTGTTTGTGGAAGATGTATACAACATACTTCCCTTTTTAACCCTCAGGCCATGATCAAGCGGCGGCGTCTGGAGAACAAGGCCAAGAGGAATAGCAACACCCTGCTGAACCAAGCGGGTCTTACTAAAGGAATCAGGTAAAATGAACAAAGTGTTTGAAACGGTCAGGACAAAAATAATAACCACACAAATGTGTGCAATTGAAAAGGTTTGAGGAAATCAAGCGGGTCAGTGATTTAAAAAAAATGCATCAGGGTTGCAAGCTTTAAAAAAGGAAGAAAAAAAATGAAAAATGAAAAATGAAATATAAAAGACAGTATATGTCAGCCACGTAGGCCTTTCTCAGGGCAGGGACAAAAGCTATATCCTCAAAAGGTCCTTCGGCAATCACAAGAGTATTAAAGATACTGTGGGGAGTTTCTAAGTAATTTCAAAAAAGTCTCTCTTTTAGATATATGCCTGATCGAAATACACACTTTAAGATGAGTTTTATAGCATCAAAATAGGTTATCTATGAATGCTATTCCTTAGCTTCACGATTGGGTCGGACAGGACGGGGCTGGACTGGATACTCAACCTCGGGAGCAAGACAATTAAAACTAGAGCAAATTCATATTATTCGGACACGCCTTAGAGCACCGGGCTGTAAGTAGCGATATATAGCCGGCTACAAAACTACGATACTAAGTTTTCCAAAAATGGTCACATCTTTTGGTGCATTCCTGTTGTAGTCAGAAGTAGGAATTTCCAGGTTCCGAGTAGGAAACTGCAATTGGAACATTCCCCTAAGTCTGAATTTCCTACTGGGAACTCGGTGAAACCTCGCCAAAGATGGCTGCCCCCAGTGTGAACAGTTATTTAGCTCCTGTAATAATCAATTTATTTGCACTTCTGACTGGGGTGTGTCGCTCTAGATCAGCTGTATACATAGTATTGTTAGATTTATATTTACAAAAATGCTGCCAAAGTGATAACCACATTCTTCATGTGATATTTGTGAACAACAATGCAGGGCGTGCTAACAACAGCTAACAATAGCCTGGTAGATCGGCATGTTTTTTTGTTTTTTTTGTTCAACTGGAATGCAGATAAGTCAGAGATGATGTCACTCCCAGTTCTGAGGTTACTGGAATGCAGCATTACGACAGTCGCCGCGCGTGCTCATGGGTAGCAGAGTCTTTATGTCGACGCAAATAGATTCTCCTTATAGCATCTTTAAGATGAAAATATGCTATTTATAAAATTTAGCTTAAGACGGCTCTAAAAAAGGGAGCATACATGCTTTTGGACTTAAATAGATGTCTGATAATTGGTATAAATTAAATACTTTCTCTCTTCTGTCCTGTACTTGAATGATTTATGGATTGCAAAATTCCTTTTTAATCCTCAAGAGAGAGATTCAGCACAAAAACTTTGCCCAATTTAAATGTTTATTATTATTATTATTATTTTGTAACTTCTGGAGTAACAAATGTATGTAGATGCTCATTTTGATGGTCTCCCTGTGCATGTGCTGGATTTCTGTGGATACTCTGATTTCTCCCACAGACCAATAAATGCTTCTCAGGTTATTTGAACTATAAAGTTTCACTGTTTGAGCGCTTATGTGAAAGGTTGTCCATCTCTCTGTGTCAGCACCGTAACTGGCTGGTAACAGTTCCTTTGTCAGACCCCACACTCCAAGAGTATAATTTACATACAAGGATGTGGTTAAAAGAAATCTTTAAAGTGTTAAAAAATGTTATCACAGCCTAAGAATATCATACAAGCACTGAAGACTATCTATCTTGACTTCTATATGAAAAAACAAAAGCTAGTGTTTGAAATCAAAATAAGGGGAACAAAAGATAGTTTCCAAACAAAGAACACACTTTCTGATAAAAACAAAAACATACAATCAATAAAGTCGATTTGATTATAAGCCACGACAATGAATTCATTAAATCTGAAACATGAAACATGAACCAGAAAAGCCCCACAGTGCATTGTTTTAATTAGGTGACAAAAAGATAAAAGCTAGATTAAAAAGTGCTGGAACATAATTTAATGAATTCAGCTACACTAAGACGTGAAAATACTTAAAGATGGTTCAGTAAAATGGAGTAAGAAAATACATGCCAAAAATTAAGAGGAAAATAATCTGCTAGAGCCTGTTGATGAATGTTTAAAGAATGGGCCCACTCATCCACTTCTTCATGTATCCAGACATCCATTTGTCCTTCTGTGTGTCTGTCTGTCTATCCTATTTGTCCATTTATCTATGTGAGAATACATCCATCAGTTTATTCATTTATCCATCCTGCAGGCCAGCTATCCAGCCAACTTAGTATTTGTACATAACAAACTTGCATTTAATGTTTCAGCCATTACATACATGAAGATACATAATGTGCTATGTGCACCTGTCTAATAGTGAGCTGAAGTCATCTAGGGGTAACACTGAATATTTGAAAGGCAAAAATACATTTTGTAATGTGGAAAAACATGGAGAATTAAGAAGCATGTCTACGGTGGCCGACAAAGGCAAACATCCTGCAGCGGCTCGTTGCAGTTCAAAGAGGTGAAAGTGCTGCTAGCTAGAAACGAAACAAAGCCCAAAACAATCCAAACCACAAAACAACGGCAAGCTAGAGGAAAATTGCAGCATAATCAAGTACAACAACAGAAGTGCTATTGGACAGGAGAAGGTCTGGATCAAGGAGATTGAGGGGAAGAGACAGACAAGAGAAACTGGTCAAGCCAGCTGCAGTGCTCATGATTTGAACCTTTACTGTCTATGTTCCCTTACTGTTTCCTTTTACCATGGAAAGTGTGAAATAAAAGAGTCTTGCCTGAATGTTGGATCCATAATGCCTCTTTTCCAAACATGAATAAACAGTTCCTGAACTGTATCAAGCTGTTGCAGAATATTTGCCCTTGTTGCCCACGATACGTGTCATCATGTTTGCATTTTGAATATTTCTGCTCTCTTTGTTTTGAAGGCACCATTGTTCCCGGGAATCAGTATCAATTCCACTTGGTCCACTGGGAAGTTTGGATCTGAGCGCTGACACCAGTACTGTCATCAGGCCGGTCCATAGTTCCATCCTGGGGGAGAAATATTGCTTTGAGGTGAAGTTAAACCCCTTTACTCTGTATATGATGCTCCTTCAGACAGAAGAGCATAATTCAGTGACTTCAGTTGTCTTAAAGGAAATGTACTTTGATTATTATTGTGGCTTTAATAACCTCACAGGTGATAAACTCTGAGAACACCCACTGCTTTGGTTGCACATCTGCAGCTGAGCGTGACCGTTGGATTGAAGATCTGAGACGAGCTGCCCAGCCCAATAAGGTAAACCACTGGCCATTTTTTCTCAGATGTTTATTCAAAAAGGTAATTCTAAACTAACAACCAAATGTTTCGTTGCTTGTAGGATAACATTGAGCGCACAGAGAACTCCCTCAGTCTCTGGGTAAATGAGGCAAAGGACCTGCCACCCAAGCGAAGTTATTACTGCGAGGTACATTTAGATGGGACCCTGTTTGCCCGAACCAGCAGTCGGGCAGTTGGCAAAGCATCAAACCGCTCAAGTCTTGCTGGAGAGGGATCTACCAACTCCTCAGGAGGAGCCAGCGGAGGAGTGACTGGAGGCTGTCAGTTATTCTGGGGCGAGTTCTTTGAGCTTGACAATCTCCCATGTGTTTCTCAAATTACCCTCCATCTCTTTCGTGCGGAGGACCCGAAGAAAAAGCGCCACTCCAGGGACGAGGCCAGCCTTCACCCACTGGGCAGCATGGCCATACCTTTGGCTGAGATCAGAGGGAGGACCTACCAGGAGAAATGGTATCCCATCACTCCATTCAAAGCCTCAGGCAATGCAGGAAGTAAAGACCTACTGGGGCCACAGGCTTCACTTCGCATCAAGGCCCGTTTCCAGAATTTACAAGTGCTGCCCATGGAGAAATATAAAGAGTTTGCCGAGTATGTGACGGTGGATTATGTGGAGATGTGCAGGAGCCTAGAGCCACAGCTTAACGTGAAGGAGAAGGAGGAGCTGGCTGGAGCTTTGGTCCATGTACTACAGAGTATTGGCAAAGCAAAGGTAAAGCAGTGCCTGTGTATGAGTCCTCCTATTACATGTTAAGGTATACTTTATATGTGTTCAGGAGCAGTAGTAGTCAGCTTACTTTCATTGTTTTGCATTGGCATTCACACACAAGTGCTACTGCTGTCCACCATTTTACAGCTGACTAGTCAAAGCTCTGCATTGTGGGAGAGGGTGTGCAAAGGAGACCAGTCCATTTTCACTGGTACATTTTCTCAGAATTGGTCTGCCATCTGATACCCATTTTCACTGAGTTGGAGTATGGGGTATGAGTGATTATGTCAGACTGTGGATTTCACAGTTGTTTAAATCTAAGCTGCATTTTGGCCGTGCATGTACTGTTAGGACAGTGGACAGTTTAAAGTAAAAACTGTCATACATGAGTCAAAATCAGCATCATCATGATCAAATAATTTAACAAAATATTCAAACAATAAAGATTACCTGAAAATAGTTAATAACATGTGAAGCTTCCCTGCCTTAGGAGTTCCTCATCGACTTGGGAGGTGCAGAGGTGGAGCGTCTTGGAGAGAAGGAGGCGATGATCTTCAGAGAGAACACTCTGGCTACTAAAGCCATTGATGAATATATGAAGCTGGTTGGTCAGAAGTACCTCATTGACACACTGGGTAGGATGCTTCAGTGTTTTATATGTTTACTTATCTGTTGATTTATCAGTATTGGTAATTCAGTTTTTTGCTCTGTGCTTTTAACATACAGGGGACTTCATCAACCGTCTTTACGCCTCAGGGGATAACTGTGAAGTTGACCCTCGTAAATGTCCTGCCTCTGAGCTGGCAAACAACCAGAAACACTTGATGGATACTTGTGAGGAAGTGGTGCAAAAGATTATTGAGATCAATGGGTGAGTAAAGAGCTGTCAAAGGTCAGTCACCAGCTCTGTTGAAGTTCAGTCATAAAGATATAGTTCAAACCTTTCAATGGGGCTGTACGAGGTAACAGCTGTCAAGTAGCTACAAACTGGAAAAGTTGAGAAATAGGGCCATAATTTCCTGGTGCAGCGCAGGGTAGTGGAGCCTGGGGCAACCCGGGCAGTGGTAATTTCATTTAGCAGTGCAGGTGCGCCGCGCCTGGTCTACAAAATTATAGTCCATGATGAAAAAAAAAAATATCCAATATCTGCAAGTCTTCCTATATTTTACTGAGTTCCAAGACATCTGGGACAGAAGCAAAACAAGAATGAGGACATTTAAAAATGCTCAAAAAGCAGCTGTTCCACAGGTTAACAGGTTAGGTGGAAACAGGCGATTGTCATGATTAGGTATTAAAAGAGCATCCCTCAAAAGAAAAGGTGATGTAACACAGTGACAAACATGCCTCTGTCTGTGCCTTTTTGAGATGTGTTTCAGGCATTTAATCCTAATGTGTGATTAAAGAAAAATGACAATGAAGTTTATCAGATTGAATTTTACATATCTTGGGCTCTAATTTTGTAGACCAGGCAGCTGTGGCAGCACACCTGCCCTGTGCTGACACACCCATCTTGGCACAGCTGGTCTACCAAATTGCCACATTGGCTGCGCACGGTGATGTAGCAGAAATTACCACTGTAAAGGGTGCGCCACGCTCCGCCCCCCTGCACCACCCAGTGTTGCGCCAGGAAATTAGAGCCCCAAGCCAGATTTTGAACTTGTAAAGAGCTGGTGCAGCCCATAGCACTGGAGGTATCAAAACCCACAGAGCTAATTCTTGACATGTTGTTTTGTGTTGTCAGTCCCTTTCCTGAAGAACTCAACAAGATCTTCTCCAGCTGGGTGGAGCGTTGTGAAGATGAGGACCGGCCAGAGATCGGTCACCGGCTCATCTCTGCCTCCCTCTTTCTTCGCTTCTTATGTTCTGCTATCCTCAGTCCATCTCTTTTTGGACTGATACAGCCTTATCCAGAACCCACCACCCTGCGTACACTCACCTTAACTGCTAAAGTCATCCAGAATCTGGCCAACTTCACTCAGTAAGTTGTCTATTCAAAACAAACATAACATTTGTGCATCTATTCTTTGTTCGATAAAACCTAAACACAGGCATTTAGAAGTCAGTTACTGAGGTATTTTGTTCTAATTCAGGTTTGGGGACAAGGAGGAGTATATGCTCTTCATGAATGAATTCCTGCAGCAGCACTGGGATGGAATGAGGGAATTTCTACACACAGTTTCTGACTCAAACACTGAAATCCCAATGACCTCCTTCGATGGTTATGTGGACCTGCCTCTGCGCTTGGCTGTGCTGCATGGCCTGTTAGTGGATATCATCTACCAGAAGGACCAGGTAAAACCAAAAAAAAAGAAAGAAAATGAGTGTTATTTGTGAAGCTTCAAGTTACTCCCAGCCGGTGATAATTCTGTTTATTGTCCAAAATCAAGCCTTTATTTTAGAGATTCTAGCCTACACTCATGCTACCCCAGCCCCACATGAGCATTATTATTCAAACACTGCTTGAGACTACAAGACTTACACTCAGCCAAACTCACAGTCAGCAGAGAGCAACACAGATAAGCACCAATAAAAAAATGTAAATTTTTTTTGATACATATTGAGTCATTATGATTACACACAGCCGTCCAGTTTACTCACTCATTATTAGGAAATTCATTAATAAAACAAAACTGGGCTGACTAGTAAATTATACACACAGTGGGGTGCAATTTTTACTCAATTCTGTCCTCAATTCAAAATGAAAACGTGTCATAAACAATAATGGTGTGCGGTGCTGACAGCATGTCTTTACATGCTATATTTTGTTAATGTTAAGAGTGAGGACCTCATGGTGGCAGCGTTAATGTACTGCTGATCATTTCTCTCCTTAGGACACAGTTGACAGGCTGGACCCTCTGCCTCAAATTCTGAACCAGATATCAGAGTCACTTGGTCCTGATGCTCTTCGAATTTTAATTAGCAGGTAATTTTGAGATCTTTTTATTATTGACTTTGCAATATAGCTATGAATTTGTGTCATTTCAAGTTACTCAAGCAGGTTTTTTTCTTACAGCAAACCAGATTACATCCCTCCTAAAGACTTGATCAAGTACAGTCCTCATAAATCTTCTTTTCAGCAGCTTCCTGCAGACTCCAAATGCAATGACAGGTATCAATTAAACAATCCCAAAATCAAACTTAAGAATTTTTCACGCATGACACTTTTCATCCACAAACCCCCCGTTTTCAGTTCTAAACCACTAGTGTTGTCAATTTTCTTTTCAATCCAATTTTTGAAATAATGAAGTCAAGTAAAGTCCCCAATTCAATGTTTAAATTTATCAAGACAGACAAAATATTTTATCCGTTTATTTTTATTGCTTACTTTGCTTTTATGAAATGAGGTAATAAGATGCCCTATTATTGTAAACTCTTAAAAAATGAAAATTCCTCTGAGAATCATATACACATGTAGTGGCAGTGGGACTCTCATACCTGTATAAATTTAAGTATTACCAAAGTTGACATGCCAGCCAGAGAGCTTGCTCATCTGACATTAACAATCAGGGTGAGATCATCAGTATTGATTCTGATCCCTGATTAACGAAAAACTGCTCACACTGATCCCGATCAGATACTTTTACCAATGCTGTATCATCCCTAGCATCCCTAATTAGGATATACATTACACATTCTATCATTTTTTACAGCATGTGTCTTTGTATAAGTAGGACATTTTTCACTAAGTTCAGGATCACTATTTGCAAACTTCTAACAAACCAAGTTTATGGAATGATGTTTTACTGAAAGTTCTTTTCTCTTTTCAGGGATGTGAGATATAAAAACAGCCTAAAAGGAAGAAATCCATTGCAGAGAACTCAGAGCGCGCCACATAAATCTGGTCCCAAACAGCGCTTCAAGAGACACACGAGTTCTGAAAATCTACCCACATCTGAACAGGACGAGGAGCCAGACCAGCCAATAATAACGCATCCATATAAAAGAGCTGTGGGTTACCTTTGTCTCTTCTGATATTGTGATTACAAGTGAATGTCTTTGGAGGATACTGAGCTATATTGATTTCTTGACTTCTGTTTTTGTCATTCATGCTGACACAGAGATAACATTTATTTTGTTTTAGAAATACACCAAGCCCTAAAATGTGGTTGTTTGTTTTTGGACAAGATACAAGTCATGATAGGGCTGGGTTCTAACAGCTTGACAAAATAAAATTGAGATAATTCTGAAGTTGGTTTCAAATCAGTAAAAAATAGTTCTCCCATTTAATATCAGAGCAGGTGTTCTCTTTTTCTCTATTTCTATATATATTTTCCTCTGTGAACCATCGTAACTGTCTCTGTGATGTTAACCGGCAATAGTAACTGAAGGCTGAGCAGTACTAATAATAGGCACACTCCACTTGGCAAACCAACTTCACATTGTTGCTTAACATTTACATGTTTATGTTTTTTATGAGATTGCAAAATACCAGGCCTGCTGCTTAACATAAATATTGTTCACAGTTAAAAATCTTTCAAAAAAATATTATTTCCTATGAGGTAGGCAGTTTAAACTGCTTTAGTTAAATGAGTTATTTTCATTTTGTTTCCTTTTTTATTTTTAATACAAATTGAGTTTTTTTGTGAATTTTTTATTCAAATGCACAATTATCTTGTGTATGGAAGACAGCTACTAAGTATCAGTCTATAATTTTGGTCCATACTGCTTAACCCTACTTTGTATGGCAAATGTGACCGAATCATGTATTTGTTTTTCATGCTCTCTCAGCCTGCCAGTATGAAACGCCCACCTGCCCCGGTGCCCTGGATCAAGGATGAGAACAGAGAGTCGAGTGAGATGAAGATTGAGAATGAGCATTTCAACTTACTGGACAGAGTATGTCTAATGGACCCACACTATCCGCTGAAATGACAAAATAACTGCTGTGTACAGTTTGGTTCTGTTTTGGTTAAATATTGATTTTTATTCCAAACACCAGCATGCTCAGGAGCTGTCAGAGCTACGTCTGGGGATAGAGCAGGTTACAGAGCGAGAGCTGGACATGGCCAAACGTCTGGAGGACTTCATAATCCAGAGCCAGGATCAGAACGCAATGCTGCAGGCTGAGGTGAACAAACTGCACAGTCTGCTGTCTGTACGGGAAGAGCAGCTCGCCAGCGCTACCTTCAGGTAAGATACAGTACAATAAAGTTATGTGTCCCCTTTTATTTGTAAGCTAAGATAGACTTCTGAAAAGCATTTGTGGTGTTTTATTTAAAACTGTGAATCTAGTCATCTAAAGCAGAGGTCCCGAACCGCTGGACTGCAGACCATTACCAAAACATAGAGAAATAATAATAAAATAAAATCAACACTTTTGAATAATGGATACTAACAGGTGTTTTATTTTGAAAGGATATGTAGCTTTTCTGTGCAGACTTTATCCTAAGGTTATTTGCTTCTGTTACCACCATGATACATAAAAAGTACAACCAAAAGATAACCTCATGGTTAAACTGTGTACCCACGCACTCTTCCATCTTTATTCTGGATGTTGCTAAAAATGTTAAACTCTAACAGGAAGACAGCAGAGGCACACCCAAGCACCCAATGCCCCAGTGTGAAAGGATTCAGATCAAAAATAAGAACTTAAACATACCCTATAGTGACCAAAAGGAACATCAAATCAGCTCAGATAACCTAAGATAGAAATTCTTGTGTTATGGCCGTTTTCCTCTGTGTTCAGAGGGTGTATCAGTTTATTTGCCAACAGTGTCAAATGGTGATTTCAGCCAACAATGGTCTAATTGTCATTGTTAAGTACCAAAGAAAAACAGAATGAGTCCCAATGCTTGTCTCTTCATGGAGGTTAAGAAACAAGCCCATGACTCCTCTAATCCTGCACTATGGAGAGTTAAACTATGAACAATGTTTGTGTTTGTAGTTGCAATTTACCAGTAAAAGTCTTTTAAACAGATGAACTCAAAAAACTCATAGGAGGGTCAACAGTTCGGTTTAACTAGTACAACATGCTGTTGGACCTCATTTAATATGAAAAACTGAACTGTGGTCTCGTCCTTTGCTACTTCTGTATTTTTTAATTTTGCTTGAAAAAAGAGCAAATCAACAACAGACAGAGTTAAAGTGGTGCAAATGGCCTGGCTTGTACTTCAGGTCTTGAATTTTATGTCAGTACCAACATGCATATCCAACAGTTAAATGCAATGGTACATGAGTGATCAGTATTTTTTGAACAATTTTATTTTTGCTCTAATTGCCCATTTGGGTCTCATCCCTTCAAAACAGACCTCTTCAATCAAAAATTAACCAAACACTAAAACTAACAAAGACAAAAAGTCTCTGTGAGGTTTACAGAGAGTGAAAGCACAGAGGTGGGTCACTTGCTCCCTGATTCTGTCCTTGACATGTGTAATCACTTCACGGTTGAGATAGAGAAGACATTTGAGCAAAAGTTTGACAAAAATCCCTTTGAGTAATTCTTGCCATATCAAGAAAAAGACCATGAGGCGGTTATGAGGCCCAAAGACATTGAATCCTGTCCTTCAACAGTCTTCATGTTGTTTTCAAGTTAAAAGTAAGTTTGTGGGACAACACAGAAAACCTCCAAAAGCTTTTTGATATCCTGTAGTCACATGCTGGCAGAAAACATGATGCCCTTTAACATATGACCGATGAACACCAAAACGTAACCAGGCCATCATTCAGTACAAGATGACAAAACGCTAAGTCTTACTGAAATCCTTAAAAACTTTCTTGTGATATTGT
The DNA here is from genome assembly GCA_036419115.1 of Scarus forsteni. Taxonomy (NCBI): domain Eukaryota; kingdom Metazoa; phylum Chordata; class Actinopteri; order Labriformes; family Labridae; genus Scarus; species Scarus forsteni. Next base: position 4,693,083 of record JAZDUH010000471.1, read on the forward strand.
TTTTAGAAGGAAAGGTTGACAGGAATACTGCATGACCCCAATTTTTGACCAGTAAAATGTTCTAAGTTCATACTTGAGTTCATAAAAGCATTTTCATGATATTGGGTTTAACATGCTGGCTTTTATAAGCAAAGGTTGATAATGAAAGTCCATCTTGGAAATCTAATAATATTATCTTTAAGTAAGAGTGGACACCAGTACAATTTTTGGTGAAAATCCCTTGAAAAGGTTGTGAAGTCTTGTTCTCCAAAGGCTGGGCATTAGAATCTATGACCTTCAAAATCAACTTACTTCATCCCTCCATCGTAAAAGACATTTGTGCAAAGTCTGATCAAATGTTTTAAAGTGGTTTAAGTATATATTCCAGTCACAGGCAAAGAAACTCATTCAAAGCATATGTTAAGAAAGATAGGCACTAATCTAACAAATTTATCCTAGAGTCACAACAGACATCTGTGCTGATTCTGAAGAAAAACACTTAATTTTCCTTTATTTCTTCAAGAATCACACTCACAAGCAATCACTTAAAGACGCCATGATCTTGACCCTTGAGCCATGACCCCCCGAAATCCAATGAAATCTTTCTTGAATTAAGGTAGACAGAGAGTCAATGTTGAGAGAAAGCCCAAGGTCTTAAAGGGAAACTCCGGTTTTTTGACACCTGGACCTTATTTACAGGTGTGTGCATGCTCATATACTCACTCAGACAAACATCGTGCAGCTCGGAGTCCTTCAGAAGTTATTTAGATCCAACCGATTTAGCCACACTTTGCGGGGGCCACGGTAATGGAGCTTCAGCGCGGGACATAATCTCTGCAAAATCGCTCATTTCGACTACATTTTTTCATCCATCGCCAGTGTTATCATAAAGTCAGCTCGTCTACCGTCTTCAGGTGGGTCAGCTGACCTGGTAAACAAACTTTTGATGACGTCTTAGCCGCGCGACACAAAGGTACAGCTGATTTACTTTTTGCCGGCATTGCTGAGCAACATGGCAGAATATTTATTTGATGTCGAAGAGTCAGACTACTTTGACGGTTGTTCTTACCGGTTTGAGCCCGAGCACACGGACGAGGAGCTCCATGAAAGAAGAATGTGGAGGGAGAAAGACGAACAGCTGGCTCGAGAACAACAAACAGGAGCACGTCCACGACTTAATGTGAACTGGTGGTGCGCTTGTGGACAGTGTTCGCCTGTAGCAACAGAAGAGCAGTGTGTTAGCTGCCCAGAGTGGGACTTGAGACCGGCTGACACGCGTATGGATCTATCCAGGAATATATGTCTGACTACTCTGGAGGATTTCTCTGCAATGACAAACCGGGCTGTGGTAGAGACGAGCGATTTTGCAGAGATTATGTCCCGCGCTGAAGCTCCATTGCCGTGGCCCCCGCTAAGTGCGGCTAAATTGGTTGGATCTAAATAACTTCTGAAGGACTCCGAGCTGCACGATGTTTGTCTGAGTGAGTATATGAGCATGCACACACCTGTAAATAAGGTCCAGGTGTCAAAAAACCGGAGTTTCCCTTTAACATGTATGTACTTACAGATGGACATCATTAAACTTAATACCTCTTAATTGTCACTGACAAACAGGCTTATAAACTAAACAAAACCACAAAATCAGCAAAAAAGGGTGAAAATAAATAAAATAGAATAAATAAATAATAATGAAAATCCCAACATTAGCATGACCTTGGAAAGATCATCTGTGTCAAAGGAAGAGATGATTATTCTGAGGTTGTAGAAGGGGGAAAAACATTGTAATTGTTCTTGCTAAGTCTCAATAAGGAATCTAAAATCTTTGTTTAGAGTTGCCTGTGGCCTTTTAGGTAGTGTAGAGGCTATAGTCCTTGAAGCAGGAAGCCTGGATCAAAGTCTGGCTAATGGTGTCTCACTTCCTTGTTCCTTGTCCCTTTGTTTTCCCATCTTCTCCCCTTATTTCATCTTCTATTGTCCTATTTCATAAAGACTGAAATTTCCTACAATAAAATTGTATGTATTATTTCTCTGTTTCACAGGCTGGGTGTGATTGAGGAGGAGAGGGAGGAGGATGAGAGGAAGCTGGGAGTCGCCATCGCAGCTGCTGAGCGAATGAATGTTCTGGTAAGAGATATGAGTAAACTTTAAGTCATCAAGATTGTTTTCTAGTGAACTTGTGCTTATTTTGCTCATAATTAACAGTCAGAAGCTAAAGAATGCTAACATTAAAGTTTTTGCTGCTTGAAAATAATAAAAGGGTCAGCTTGATCAAAAGTCAGAGTTAACTGTACCTGAGTCTGTTTGAAACAATCTGAAGTTTTTATATTAAACATTATGTGAATCTTTATTAATGAATACATGAAGTCATTTGGACTGAACATAAATAGGCATGTTTGCTTGATCATATGTTTATGGAGGTGCTCTTGTACAAGTTTCAGGATAGATAATTAAATATCAGACCCAGGTCATGAGTGGATCTTTACATGGTTTGTAAAACAAGCACCTGTGTTTGATCTCTCCCTCAGACCAATCTAATCTATTGATTAGCAGAATTTATTACACTGTAAAATTAAAACACATGTTTGTTTCAACTGATGCTGAAGATTAATGGCAAAAAATGTTACAAAATAGGACAGTTTTTCATAAAGCATAAAATGATACACAAAACTGGCCGGTAACAATCGGCTCCTGACAGCAGTTTGAAAGTGTTTAATTGGCATTTTGACCCAGGTCGACTGATTCTGCAGGCAACACAGGTTTTAATCGGCTTGCCTCTGATTGCCTTCAGTGAGAACATCACATCTGGGTTGACTTGCTAATTTACGGATGACGTCAGCATAACGTCCCCACGGCATAACATCACGCCCTTTCCCTCCATCTCTAACTTAGGTGACTGTTTGCCAGCAACAAATTCCATCTGCCTTTGTATCATCAGCGCCAGGTTTTACATTTTGAAAGAGGGACAAAAGTACAAAGTACAGAAAACCATGTCCACAGCCTCCATACTCCTTTCCATTGTTTACATGGACGTGCTTTGTCGTGCTGATGATGTCATCAATGTGATGACATCAGCTTGATGCGCCAGAGGAAAATGAACAGCAGTGCAGCTCGTCTGCTGCCAAATAGACCCAGATTTCCTGGCAGTGGGAAAATAGTCACTTGCCGACTGTTAGCTAGTTAACCTGTGTTGAAATATCTGTGTTGACCCACTAACTTTAGTGTGAAAGCGGTATTAGTGTCATCAATCAACACTAATGACCACGCTTATGGTCTGTGGGTGGAAGCCAGCGTGGAGCCTGGAGAGAACCTGTGCACACCACACAGAAAAGCCCAGACCAACTTGTGTTTAATGTTGTTGTTTATAGTCATCTATGTTATTAGTGCACCGTCACCCCAATGCGGTTTTCAGCTTGTGTTCACTTACAATTCACCTAACTATCTTGGCCCCATCTGCAGCAATAATATCTTCTGTGTCTGTTATTTTCTCTAACAACTACACCTCAAAAACACCGAACTGTCCCTTTGAGACATATTTCATTAGTTTGATTTTTTTTTTACATTATTACAAACACAAACAAAATACAGAAGTTAAGCTGAACATCAACAGTCAACATGGTGATACTTTGAGCCATAACACCGTGCAGCTGCAACAGCATCACCTGTGACCTGTTTTGGTTTCCACCAAACAACACAGAGGATGCAGTGGGATGTGCTTCATGTCAAGTGACTGAGTAAAAAGTATTTTTTAAATTTATTTTAAGTTTGGTGATTGCTTTCATTTTTATCTATGGCTGAGAAAAGAATTGGTTTATTTTAAATGTAAAGAGAACAGTGAGGTTGTCTTGTCCTCAGCAAACTAAATTTATATTTCTGTTCTACAGTATCATACTATACTTTAAAGTCTCCTTTCATGGAAGTGAACCTGTTTTTTTTATCCTGGCTGTAGCTCTTTCTTCGATGGTTTGTGACTTGTAACATTTCTTAAAGTAGCCTTTCTCAAGAAACAGCACACTTGTTGTTGCTGTCTCAAGAATGTATAGAACCCAAATGACAAAAGTATCAGCTCTCACAATGATAGTCTTTGACTTTTATTAAACTAATGCAGCAGCAACAAAATGAATGCGTTGCAGCCCCAGACTTTCATCAGCATTTGTAACATTTGTGCATGACCATCTGTTACAATTAATGCTGGTGACCAGCCAAGAAGATAATTAACAAAGGAACAAAGAAGCAGAGAGGATACATGTCCAAAACATAGGAGAATATTGAAAAAAAATGACATTGAAACAAAATAACTAAATACACACTGTATAAATAAGTCAATTACACGATGTAGAAGGACCCAAAACCTAAAAATACATTAGAAATAAATCCAAGATCAATCACAAATAAATGAATTCATATGTTACAGTAGGAAATAAGATGATGATGTCTGTTTATTGTGCATTTGCAGGAGGCGCAGTTTGCAGGCCTGCTGAACAACCTCCACCAACTCAATGAGGCCAACAACATCAACATCAACAAGAAATGAAGACTGTTACTCCAGAGTTACAGTACCAGTGCGGTGTAAATACAAATAAGTTGACCAGAAGTCACAGTTAGAATTATGAGGTGTAAATTTAATTTGTGACAATAATTTGAAGATCTTCACGGGATCAGAATCTGATGGTAGTTCATATAAAATAAAGGTTTTGTATCCTGTAGCCTCTACACAATGTTTTACTATAAATATGTCTTACCAAACCTCTTCTTAATAAAGCAAACTCTAATTGACAGATGTCTTCTTGAGGTGATTTATGATTCTGTTCTTCAATCATAAACAGGGAATAAACAGATGTGCTACATGGGTATGGGAAAATATCAGACAACTGCCCAAGTCCCTCCGATCTGAGTCCCGAGCAAGTCTCGAGTCATGTGATCCGAGTCTCAAGCAAGTCTCAAGTTTTTTCTGTTGTGGGCAAGTCGAGTCGAGTCACAGGTTATGACAGGTTGAGTACATCACTATTGTTCCACCCAAAAAGCACGCAGATTTTTATCTTGAAGAGAGAAACCTTATCTTCCCACACATACGACACACGCACACTCTCTTTACTAATGTTAGCTTTGCTAGCTTCATAATGACCAAAGGTCCGGCTAACATTCCTGCCATATTGACCTATGACAGGAACATTAGTTACCTGGTTAACTTTTGCAGGTTTCCCTTACTTGGCCTCATGTGTCCTCAGGTGGCGGATAAAGCTTGATGTTGCGCCCTCTTTTTCGCTTATCGAAGCGTTGCAGGTCGTGCACTTGGCGTGTCTACGTTTTCCATCTGATTAAAATTCTTTATATGCAAAGAAAATAACTTTGGGCACAGAAGACATAGCGGTTCCCAATTTGAAACCCACATCCCACGCACCCTGCCCACTGATCATTACTGTAGCAGAAGCTGGTGTGTGGTAGAAATGTATGTGTGTAGTACTGTGTCGTGTGCGGGACAATAATAGGTGACGGACAAGTTTACTGTGAATGGAGCATCAATAAAGTGAACCTAAAAGGAAAGAGCGGCGTATATCTCCTGTCTGGCTCTTCATATAAAGCCTGAGTGTGTGCAATTTTCCGGATCATGTTGTCTCAAGTCAGGTCGAGTCTGGAGACATTTTCTCCCGAGTCCGAGTCGAGTCTCAAGTTTTTACCTCCCAAGTTTGAGTCGAGGTGAAAGTCGTCTCATTAGCGATTGTCTGAAAAATATATTTATATTTTTTCAAACATTGTTCAAAAAAAGTGTTCCGCTGCTGCTCTTCAGTCACGGGATCAAACTGTAAAGTTCTTTATATATAAAGTGATAATTCAGGTTTTTTGATATGGTGTTGCTCAGAGTCTATTGCACCAGTAGTTATGGTTGCCACTAAAGCATGCAGTCCGCACTATCTCTGAAGGAAGGTAGCTGTGTACAGACACTAGGTGATACATCTCAATTATGTTGCCACCAAAAGTCTCATAATTAGCCCACTTTTAGGGTGAAAACTAAACATCAAAACACACAACACAGATTGGCTTGACGAGATGGTACATTATCATTTTTTAACAATGCTTTACTTTTCCTTGACGAAACCCCTTTGTTTTAAAGTATTTTGTAATGCAACTCACCTGGATATTTTGAAGACCCCTGTTATGACCACATTGTTCAGGTCACAACATTAAAAGAGGTCCATGTATCTAACCCTCGAACAAAAAGCAATGAAAATGTCTTTTTTTAACAAATTACTGTTACAACACTAATACTACAATTATTTTTTTATGCCCTAAATGTTTATGAATCATTAGCCATTCCCAAATGTTTGACCTGTGAGTTGATAGTTGAAGAAGTAATTGTATTGGAAAAGGGAAAAGAGAACAAAGAGAAATACTTTTGACTTCTATTATAGTGCTAGGTTTACCTATCAAAGAAATTCCCATCATTATTAAGACAAAATGCTTTTTGTAGCATTCTGTTTAACCCCCGCAAAATATAGGTGGCATTATCAGGCTTAAGAAATATGAGCTACCCAGCAGTTGATCTGGGAGCTAAAGGGTTAACTTGTATTTCCAAAAACAAAACTTTAATCCAAAATGAAAGACCAAGTAGGACAGCAGTCTTCTGCTGGCTTTGCAGTCTGAAAATGAGAAGAGGAAATGCAGGCTGAGCGATCATGGCTTTATGCCTTTCAGACACCTGCTGCTGCTAAGCAATCACTTCTGGGGAAAGGGGCCTCAGGTAGGCCCCACCAACACCAGCTGGGCCTCCACTCTGGACACAAGATTATAACAGCAATAACCTTTAACAACATATTGCCACCAGATGGGGCCAAACTCCACAGTTAACAAAAAAATCAAAAGCTTAAACAACTATTGATGGCAACTACCAGGGCCATCAACCTCCTCTACAACTACAGAACACTGTATTTGCAGAGCCCATTTTACCTTCACACAACAGCAGATTTAAAGGCTCACTGAAAAGATACCTCTACTCAAAGATCAAGAAAAAGTAGTGCTACTAAGTCCCACTTGTGACAGCAAACAGGCCTCTGGGGCCTTAGGCTTTACAGTTCATGCATCTGCACTACCAGGTAACACGTGATCTGTCCTGCTCCTTGGTTTCCACAACAGTTTTTACCATCCCTCTTTCGTGACAGCATCTGCAAAAGTTCTTACTTTTGTGTACTCTGGTTCTAAATGATGCCATTTTTTGCCCATAACAAATAACAGAATTCAGAGATTGAATCAAGACTCTGAGAAAAAAAAGTCAAAAGCAAAAAAAAAAGAACTCTGAGACAAAGTTGAGACTCTGAAACAAGTCAGAATTCTAAGACAAGATAAATCTGAGAAATAGGCCTAATTATAAAGTCAGCACTGTAGGGGAGGGATTAGTTTTGGGATTTAAAATGAGCATTCTGACAATAAAAATATCTGACTTTTTGTTGACTTTGATAAAAGCTGATTTATTTTTTTAAATGCTGATTTAAATCTTAGAATTCTGTATTTCAGAATTATGGATTTATTCTGACCTTGGTTGTGTGTAGCCGTTTTCCTCTCCTTTGACCTCACTGGCCACCATAGTCCTCTCACACCCTATTGCAGTTCTGTCTTTATTCTTTCACTCAGTAGTGATGGGAATTACGGCTCTTTTTAGAGAACCGTCTCTTTTGGCTCGGCTCACTATAAAGAGCCGGCTCTTTCGGCTCCGAAACGGCTCTTCAGATTTTTCTGCTGCTTTAATCAATATATTACCAACAATAATGTAAGATTATGTACAAAAAGATTAAAAATGTAAAAAAAAACAAAAAAAACAAACCTGCATTATACTTTTTTTTATTTATATGTGTTTATTATATAAAGATGGAGTGGACACACTGGCACCTTCATTAATATCTGGTTCAAATGTTTGTCTTTTCTCCAACGGCACTGATGGGTGGACAGTTCTCATGTGCCTGTGAAGCATGATAGGAGATTTTAATATTGCAGACTCTACATTCTACTTTTGTTTGATCAACATAATTAAAGTGGGTCCAGATTATACTCTTTTTCCTGCTGTCACTCATTTTCCTTACTTTTACCTTTCCGCGTTTGTGTATAATGGCCTTTTCTCTCCTCGTTGCTCCTTGCGCTCTTTCTCCCTCGTCTCCCTGACTCTCTCTGCTCTCTTGACCTGTTCGTGTGCTGCTGCTGCTGACACTCTGCCAAATTTCGGAAGAATAGAGTGAAACATAACATGAATACAAGTTAGTCAAAGGCTATTTTTTATTATATTGTTTCAAGTGGGAGAGAGCCATCAACGACAGACACGGCCTAGCCTAGCAAAGGATACTAGGGGACTTAACAGGGAGCTTATCAAAGCGTCAATTCGTCTATTGCCAACACCTGTGACTGAGTTAAACCTCCCTCTATCAAAACTGAGCTTCACAATAAGATAGACATCACGACAGCTACCACACATTTACACGGACCAGCCACGACTTCTACTATTTCACAATCACATATTTGGGTATAATTAACTCCGTAACGACGCTGCAGATAAAGCCAATGAACTCCTCCAACACTGTTTGGGGCTGAAGCGGTGACGCAGGCGAGAGTGAGGGAGGAGGAGAGGAGAGGGGAGGGGAGGCGGGCCGCTGCCCTCATGACTGAGCACAAACCAGAGGCTCAAACACACACTCACACCGAGCTCTCAGGAACAGGAGCACGCCACCATCCAACAGAATCATCAGGAGTTAGGACTCAGGAGGTAGTGTGACACTTTAACAAATAATGAAGCTGTTCACCTGACGATTGTTTGTTTTTTGATGAATGCAGCGGATAATTCGGTTAATGCTTTGCGTCATATTTAACATTTAAACCTTAAAAGATAATTTAGCTTCGGCATTTCACTCAGAATGTATTTCTTTAAGCAGTGTGTCACACATACAGACAGATCTTTAACGCTCTGGTTCATTTTTATTGTTGAACGAAGCCGAAAAGCTTGTCTCTGTTTGGTTTCGTTTTCGTGCACCTGTTAAGTTTCGTTTCTTCCTCCATGTTGTGATTCCCCTCTGAGGAGTTTATTGACACGTCTTCTCCAAAGGGGATGAGTGTCCGTGAAACTTTTTTGTATGTGTGCCAGACTTCATGATGACAAGCTAACAGGGAGCGAAAGTAACCAGTGACATTTCCTCAGATAACTTCATTTGAGCTGTTTTTTGTGTACTTTGAGTTTGACAGCCATGTCACTGTGCTCCTGCAAAACTGTGATCCAGAGTGTGCAGTACACTTTCACATTAGTTTTTTTTTATTTTTGCATTTAGACCTAATTACTTCCTTGTGGTTACATTAGTTGGTTAAATTATTATTGTTCTCTATACTGATACAAATAATTGGCTGTGCCCCACTTTCATCCTTTTTGGATGACATTAATGTACTCAAAATATTCAGTACTTCAGTATTTTAAACAAAGTGCTCTCCCATTACTGGAGTAGACTTGTATAGTGAAATTTGTCTTTAGTTTTAATAATTATTCAAATGAACAGTTGCAAAGCATGTAAGCCTGTTTTTAAGAAGCCAATCATATAGTTACGTAACATTACATTTACTTATATCTGCAATTGAATACTTTGTCAGCACTTGTACTTTTTTTTACTATTAAATAAATTATTGTATTTTCATCTTCTTTTGCATAGCACCAATTCATAACAAGTGTGTGTCAATCAATCAGTCAGTAAATCAAACTATTTGTTCAGCACTTTAAATACAAGATGATGTACCACAATGTACTTTACATTAATACTACAACGACAACACACACAAACAGCTAAGTGAAAAAAAATACAGATGTAAAACCTAACCCACTCTCACAGTTCACATTCAACATGCACTCACACACACGCACACACACACAAAAGCTAAGAAGGGACACTAAAGACAGGCAAGGATAACTGAGGAATACTGTCTTTAATTGGAAATGATGACAAGAGCTTTGACCATAATGTTTATAATTCAATATGATAGACGTTACTAAAATAATAAAATAATTGGAGTGAAAATGGTAATTCAAATGTAAATTCATTTTTACACATTAGGATTTATTATTGTTCCATTTTATTGCTGGCATGTTAAAACGTTGGCACTCCTGTTAGACTGAAAATAATGAATATACCATGATTGAAATGAAGTTTTATTTCTCCCTCACAGCTGCGTCCAGTTCCCCATCATGGCTGACGTAGACGAGAGTCAGTTTTCTATCATGAGTCTGGAGGAAGAGCTGACCTGCAGCATCTGCCTGAGCCCCTTTGACTGTCCCGTCACTCTCCCCTGTGGACACAATTTCTGCCAGGACTGCCTGCTCTCCTCCTGGAAGGACCTCTACAGCTGTCCTCAGTGTCGCACCCTTTTTGCCACCAAACCTGAGCTGAAGAAAAACACCGTCCTCAGCACCGTTGTGCAGACCTTCAACTTGAGGTCCAACAAAAGCGAGCCCCTCCTTATTAGAGGGCAGAACAAAGAGGAGAAGCCAAAAGATGTGATAAAGTGTGATACTTGTATGCAGGCAGAGGCATCCAAAACCTGTCTCACCTGCATGGCCTCTTTCTGTGAGGAGCACCTTCGCCCTCATCGTGAAAATCCCATATTCCGCCTCCACCAGGTGGGTGAACCTGTCGATGATCTTCTGCAGCGCATCTGTCCAGACCACCACAAACTGATGGAGCTTTTCTGCAGTCAGCACAACCGTCCAATCTGCAGCCTTTGTCTGCAGCAGGTTCACAAAGGCTGCCCCTTCATTTCTCCTGAGGAGCAGAGGAACCACAGAGAGGTGTGTGTTTACTTCTTTAGTGGAAAGTTGAATCTCAAAAGTGTGTCACAGAGCCCTTTTCCATCGCTTGAAAATGTGTGCCAGAAACAAAAAAAGAGATGTACGGTGTTCCTCAAAAATCAAACTCTAAAGCTGAATTCACACCAAAAGCGACTCCGCAGTCAAAATCACGTCACCCACTGAAGTCGCATCGCGTGTCCATTGATACCTCATTTTGGTCACTGTTGCCATTGGCCCTCGCTCGTTGATGTTATGTTCGCTCGAGTTTCACTGCGATCATAACACATAATAGGATGTATAAGCTGACATTATTCATTAAATCCTTTTCACTCAGGTACCCAACAGAAACACTGCAGCTGATGCCCTGCAGCAGCATCATCTGTGAGTTTTCTGCGATCAGTCAAGGCGGAACTAATGTACTCACTATCTAATGTTTCCCACACGGACATAAATTGTTCTCTGTAGTTCGGATGAAAAACTGTGTGTCACGGGCACCGTCACACATGCAAACACAGCTGATTGGCTGTTGCCGCATAGCCACACACGACATCGCCTGAAAAGATGAACTTTTTTTAACTTTGACATCGCGCAACAAGGTAAGTGATTGCCTTGAATGCAACAGTCACATCGCGGGAGTGTTAGCCCTGCCCCATCGCGGCTGTACATTGACTTTGCATGGAAAGAGATCGCCTCAGACGCTCAAGTCGCTTTTGGTGTGTAGGCACCTAAAAGCCACCGACACACCGACCGCGACTTTATGACCTTGGCATCACTCTACATGTAAGGTCAGTGTAAAAAAACTGCAGTGGGGCGGGCCAGCCCTCCCAAGACCTAACCGCCACGATTAAGGCAACCTCGGCGGCAAAAGCCAATCAGCGTTGTGTAAGTGTGTGAAAGACTGTTTTTATTCTGGTTTACAGAGTTACAAACCACGTGGTAAACATTAGTTAGTGAGAAGCACAGGGAACTCAGATGATGCTGCTGCAGGGCCATCAGCTGCAGTGTTTTTTGGTTGGTGGGTGAAAAAGATACAGTTGGAATAATGTCAGCTAGTACATTCTATTATATGATATGAACTCAAGCAGATGTGATGTCACTGAGCGACAGTGACCAAAATAGGTATTTATGAACAGGCAACTCCACTTGTGTGGGTGACACGATTTCAGTCACAAAGTCGCGTTTGGTGTGAACCCATCATTATAGTTTTTAAACATACACGAAAATATCCCAATATATTTGATTATTTTGGTTGATTTTGTTGTGGGCTGACTAATTAAATAACTTATCGTACAAAAGGAAAAAAGCAAGAGCTTATTCTTATTCTTTCTCCACACCTACCATTAAATAGTAAAGCAAAGTCTGATCACACTGACATTCAAACAACATGCAGACCATGTTTATTATAAGAGGGGAAGAGAAAAAAAATAAAACATAAAATGTGATCATCTTTTGACAATCTATTCAATGTTGTATTTTATCTGTACAGAATCAGAAATAATTCTTTCAGATCATTTCTGAGTCTTCTGTACTTATTCATCGTATTGTGGTTTGCATTTCTGTGGAAAATTAGTTTTCTGTGTGAAGCCATTTTTTATTAAGCCAATAAAGTCATAAGCGTAGGGAAAAATATTTAACTTTTTGTTTGCTTGTCCCTTAAGCTTACTGTCAAACTGAAACCCCTGGACTGGTGCGTGGTGATGAAGTATCATAAACATAATGAAAGGACATAAGTTCATGAAGGAGATCTGATGTTTATCTTTTTTTAATGAAAAAAATCAAAATATTTTGTATGTAAAATGATATCCCGAACACTGTTTCCCTTTTTTTTTTGCAGTATTTTTCTTCTCTTTTCTGATAAACATAGATGCATCAAGTAAACAATGACAGTTGTGACACACATACTCTCAAAGAGACAATAAAACAAGCTTTTCCCTCTTGTTTTTCTTGGATCAGAATTCAACAAATATGTTTTTGGGATGTCATTTTTAATTGGAATCAGATTGCATCAAACCATACCTGATCAAATCAGACAAAATTGGTCTATAATTTTGATAAACTGCCAGTGAATCAAGTCGTAGCCTGTGTGTTGAGATTTGGGTCCAATCATTTTGAAAGGAGAGATTCACGCCCCTCACATATCTGTCTGTATGTCTGTCTGCCCATCTGTCTGTCTATAGATAACTCCTGAGGGCATACAGTAAATTAGAAAACTGAGAGGAGAAACTCTGAACAGATCTGCTTTATGTAAAAAACACAACCAAGCTGATTGCAAGAATGTAACTCCACACATAATTTAGACCAGCAGTTCTCATATGGTGTGGCAGGGCACACTGGTGTGGCAAGTCTAGGTGTGCCTGGGACTTTGTACAACCAAGATCACATGATAACCATAAAATAACTAATGATTCAGGCTGTAACCTACTCCCCCAAATCTGCAATGTCTCCAAATGTAAGGAAGTCATTTTGAAAAATTACCAGTCAGGCAAAGCCATCTTTGTAGTTCACACAATCAGTGGGTGGGGTAGATAAATACTTATGGCTCTACCATTCATGAGATCAGTCGTATGGTAATTTTAATCTTTTACGTTTTTTTGTCACTAAATGTATGAAATTCAAAGTTTCACATGAGTTCTTGAGTAATCTTGTCAATATATATCTTACCCAAATGTAGTTACTGGTCAAAAATGATGAAGCATTAGAGTTTTAAAAGCTAAATTTGCACAGGATAAAACCATAACATGTCCAAGAGGCTATTTTGAATGGTTCTGAATACGGTGTGCCTTGAGAATTTGGTTTGACTTGCTTAAAAAAACAGTTTGTGAAAAAGTGATTCACTCAGTGCTTATATACAGTCATGCATTACATTGCAATTCTCTTTTTTTCTTTTTTTAGTCTGATCTGAGGGGAAAACTGTTGGTTCTGGATGGGAAAATCTCGAAGAATGAGACTGTTCTGTCTGAAATGGCCGACCTGCAGTTGAAGCTAAGGGTAACTGTTCATTTTAAAGCTAAACTGTTTAGTGAGCTGCAAACTTTAGTGGTCCGGTGTCTTTATTCAAGCTATGTATTCATTTTCCTCATATAATTCTGTCCAAGGACTCAGGGGCCAACAGGAAGAAAGCTTTGGTAGCTGAGTATCAGCAGATGCGGGACATGTTGGCCAGAGAGGAGCAAGATGCTCTGATTGCTGTGGACCGAGAGCTGGAGAGCGGGCAGAGCAGGCTCAATGCTATGAAGAAGAGGTTTGCTGAAAACATCGATAATATGAACAAAGCGAAAGCCGAAATTCACAGTCAGCTGAGTCGGTCCCAAACTCTGGCCTTTCTACAGGTAAAAACTGTTTTTATTGATGTTTGTAGTAACATTTAAGTACAACAAAATCTGTTCTGTCATTGGGTAAAATACAATTCAAAGAAGTACATGTTTTGTGAAAAGACTAGCAAGAATCTTGTTGCAGAGTTACACTCCCAGCCAAAGAATATGACCTGGCCAAGGGCTAAGTTGCCCATTACTGAGCTCCTTTCTCTTATGGTTAATTTAATATGAAAGGAAGTTCTTTACTTCCCTACCCAAGTGCAAAGCTACTTTGTGTTTTTGCAGCCTCTTGTTAACAGTTGATGACCTTTTTGTCCTGAAAACCAGCTTGCTCTTGATTGTTGGTCGTTAAAGTCGATAAGGTGTAACATGAACCCTAAAGGTGCATTCACACCGGACGCTACTTGTACTACCTCAGCGATCACTCTCCATTCAAAGTCAATGTACAGCCGCAATGGGGCGGGGCTAACCCACCCGTGATGCGACGGCCGCGTACAAGACGATCACTTCACTCGTCGCACGATGTCAAAGTTAAAAAAAGTTGATCTATTCAGGCGATGTTGTGTGTGGCTGTGCAGCATCAGCCAATCAGCGGTGTGTGTACGTGTGACGGTACCCTAGACAAACAGTTATTTATCCAGACTACAGGGCGGATGAGTTCCGTCTAGGCAAAACTAATGTCAGTGAGGACATTAGTTCCGTCTAGACGGACCGCGGTAAACTCACAGATAATGCTGCTGCAGGGCATCAGCTGCAGTGTTTTGTGTTTGATAAGTGAGTGAAAAGGATACACCTGGAATAATGTCCGCTTATACATCCTATTATATGATATATGAAATGATCGCGGTGAAACTCGAATGGACGTGACGTCACCGAGCGACGGCCGACGACCAAAATGAGGTATTTATGGACACGCGACGCTATGTCAGTGGGCGACGCGATTTTGGTAGCTGGGTCGCTTGCGGTGTGAACGCACCTTTAGATTTGAACAGTGATGTGTTGAAAAACCCAGTTGTGTTAAGTTTTTTTTTAAGGAAGTTTTGTAATATGGTCTTTTAATATTTTATTGTCAGTTAAGACAAAGATCATACATGTTGTGTGGATAAAGAGAGATGAGTATCTGCTTCCTGAGTGAATTGTGGTTTGATTTCTGTTTTGGTACGCCATTGACAACATTCTGTAAATAATAGATAAAGAGATGAACATTCAACCCAAAGCTGCCATAAAAACAGGAGAAGAGTGCAATGGTGAGTGGTCGCCATAGAGTAAAGTGAAGAAAGTTAGTGTCACTTGTTGCAAAGCTGGGATGAAGAGAAAACCAAAGACTGTAGAGAGAACTGGATGGAGCCCTGTGATGTCAGGTGTTTGATGGTGGAGTTTTTGAAATATAGATGATGATTGATGATAAATGTAACCACTGTCATACTGAATATCATCTCAGTTGAACTTTAGAGCTGTATACTCACAGACTTTGTGACTTTGTTACAATGGGACTTGAGACTGTGTGACTAGTAGTGACTCAGCGCAGACTTGTGGCCATGTCAGCTGTGTAAGTTCCTAAAATAGAGTCTTCAGTGAGAAAAAATGTGGATGATATGATAATCAAGGATTACTCTACATTTTTCAGCCCTGAAGGAGGTTATGTTTTCGGGAGAGTTTGTCCATCCGTCCGTCCGTGAACAAAATAACTCAAAAAGTAATGGATGGATTTGGATGAAATCTTCAGAAAATGTTCAGCATGGGAAAAGGAAGAACTGATTCGATTTTGGTGTTGATCCGGATCAGCGTCTGGCTGCCATGGCGAAAAATGTGATTTCTGTGAATAACTACTGAACTAAATAGATATCATTATGAATCCAGATGCTAATGTTGTGTTTTCATGGTCAAGGAATCTAAATATTTGGATGAAATAAAGGTAGGAGTAATATTTATGGTCAAAATGACAATATGGCTGAGGACTGTGTTGCTGGCAGAGGTCTGCGCTCCCCGAGTGCTTTCTAGTATTTTTATGTTTTGTTTTTAGTGTCATTTTTCAAGCATTTTCAATTTAAAAATATGTGTTTTGTCTAAAGCTCAATTATACTGTGATTCTGTGAAAACATTCATCAGTGCTAACTACACCTCATTGTTTGGCTAAAATAAGAAAACTTTCTCCTGCAGTTTCTCTGAAATAAACCTTTTCCTAATATAAGACCCAAATCTGTCACCTATCATAGGATTCATTTGACCTTCCTCAAGCCGCAAGCTTTGACCCTCACACTCCTCGGATCAGCCTGGAGTCCAAGAAAGTGATCACTGCTCAGGACTTTGCAGGTGCACTGAGGCAGTATCTCTCAGATATCCTCCAGCAACCCATTGACGCTAGAATTGGAAAACTGAAATCAGGTAAAGTTAATGAGAGGGATTGGGATGTTTTATTTTGCAAGAGCTTTTTTAATAGTGTATGAAACATCAGTCTAATTTTATTGCAGAGCTAAGCACTGATGAAATTAAATCTGGTGAGTTCATTGTGTGAAAAAATCCTGAAAAGGATTTCGTCAGGGGAACAAATTCATGTGATCTGTGGTTGTGAACTAATTCCTTAAAATTCTAAGTACACTTTATTGCCAAAAGTATTCACTCATCCATCCAGATAATCAGAATCAGGTGTTCCAATCACTTCCAAGGCCACAGGTACGAAATCAAGCACTGCTTTTACTAACATTTGTGAAAGAATGGGTCACTCTCAGGAGCTCCGTGAACTCCAGCGTGGAACTGTGATAGGATGCCACCTGTGCAACAAATCCAATCGTGAAATATCCTTGCTCCTAAATATTGCATCCAAGCCAAACATCACCAAATGCAATGCAAAGCGTCGGATGCAGTGGTGCAAAGCATGCCACCTCTGGACTCAAGAGCAGTGGGGACGCATTCTTTGGAGTGTTGAATCTTGCTTCTCCATCTGGCAATCTGATGGACGAGTCTGGGTTTGGCTGTTGCCAGGAGAACGATACTTGTCTGACTGCATTGTGCCAAGTGTAAAGTTTGGTGGAGGGGGATTATGGTGTGGGGGTGTTTTTCAGGAGCTGGGCTTGACCCCTTAGTTCCAGTCAAAGAAACTCTGAATGCTTCAGCACACCAAGACATTTTGGACAATTCTTTGCCCCCAACTTTGTGGGAACAGTTTGGTGCTGGCCCCTTCCTCTTCCAACATGACTGTGCACCAGTGCACAAAGCAGGTCCATAAAGACATGGATGACAGAGTCTGGTGTGGATGAACTGCACAGAGTCCTGACCTCAGCCCGATAGAACACCTTTGGTATGAATTAGAGCAGAGACTGAGAGCCAGGCCTTCTCGTCAACATAAGTGTGTGACCTCACAAATGCTCTTCTGGAAGAATGGTCAAAATTCCCATAAACACTCCTCAATCTTGTGGACAGCCTTCCCAAAAGAGTTGAAGCTGTTATAGCTGCAAAGGGTGGACCAACGTCATATTGAACCCTATGGATTAGGAATGGGATGTCACTTAAGTTCATATGTGAGTCAAGGCAGGTGAGCGAATACTTTTGGCAATATAGTGTTTATACCAATTTGTATTCTTGTTTGATCTGTCTGGCATTTTAACTAGGGACCTCTTTGTTGTGAGGAAACGATACTAACCCATGTCCCCATGCAGACCCTATTCTTGTGTAGTTCTGCTGTAAAAAAAACACACTTGTTTTTCAAACATAAGCAAGATAGTAAGACTGATTTTCACATTTCACATTTTAACATGTTGGACAAGCCAAAAAAATTAACTTAAACTAACGGTAACTGCTTGGGCTTTCTGTGTGTGTGTGTGTGTTTGTGTTTTAACATATGTGTGTTGATGGGCTGATAAGGAGATATCATAAAATCCTCTAACTCCTGTTTTTAACATTTACAGATAAGAAAGAAGCTTCTGTTTTGGGAGGTGAAAGATCTGGATCTCCAAATGATTCAGGTGTGTTATTGTACACAAATATTTTACCAAGCAAAATATCTGCATGTGTATGATAAGCAATCAAATATCTATCTGGCAGCAGAGAAGCTTTTATGTAGATCTGTTTTGCACATCACATATCTTTCTATGTAGTGTGATTACGCAAGCATCCACATTTTCTCCATAGTATCACTTAATCCGAAGCAGAAGAAAAATTCTAGGTCTCACAGCCCTGGTCGCCAGCCTATTACACCTCTCCTCCAGCCAGCACCAGGTCCTCTGTTTAAAGGTTTGAGTCAAACTCCATTTGTTCTCATCATGCTTTTATAAATGGTTTACCTTATGTTAGGACAGACACAATCAGGCAGGGTGTAGACTGCAGACACCACATTATAAATAGGATAATAACTTTTGTTATGTTAGTCACACCTGGGAGTTAATGACATTCTGCTGGTCACATATGCAGTTCAGACAGTATCACTGATTTGCATTTGTTTGGGGATTTTGGAAACTAAGTGGTAGTCTGTGATGCTTGTTGTAGTTGTTCCTCAATGAAAATTAAGGCTCATTTACGTATTCATGTAATTTTGTCCAACTCGGTAACAAGTTCTTCATGCTCCTGAGTAGCTCTTTAATTTATATCATGTTTACTTTTTTATGTCTGTTCAACAGTTAAATAAAGGAAACTGACTATAACAGAATCCCATTTGATCAAACAAAAAGCTACTCATAAAACAAATGGCCCTTTTCCACTAGCCCTACTCTACTCGACTCTACTCGACTCGACCCGGCTCTACTCTACTCGCCTTGTGCTGCTTTTCCATTAGCCCCTGTCGCCTGCTTAACGGCGTGCAGTGTCGCTTTAAACACCTGAGTGGCACTGCGAAGACGTCATTTTGAGCGTGACGCATAAATTTTAACTCATCTTTGATAAGAGCATGTTGGTTAATGCATGAAATTTTAAAATATTTGCCCTTTAAGTTGGACCCATTGAGGAAATAGTGTAGAGGTCTTTAATTTAATGAATAGATATGAAAGTGTTATTTCTCTAAATTCTAAAAACAAATATTGAATGAATTTAGTCATTTTCAGCGTCATAGATTGCATTTTATGGATACATTTTACTTCTTTACAATCCATATCACACACCCCTAATCTGATGGCTATAAAGACAGAGCTTAGAAAAACAAATCAATAGGGACATTGGACGAAACTCTTTTTCCAGATGTAATTACTGTTAGGGATGGAAATAACAACTACTTACATCATTGACTAGTCCTTGAATATTGGGTCAATTAGACAACTACTCCAGTGCTTCTTTTATTAAAAAAAAAAACCCTGCCATTGACCATTAATGTTAATTTTTTTGACTGCGCCAAAGATTCTTTGCAGCCCTAAATACTGCATTATATTTTTACATGGGGTATACCTTTTTTTTAAACTTATTGTATTCCTTATAAAATGTTGCATAAATGGGACATAACATTTTATACTCTTGGGTAAATGGCCAGACCAAGTTTTTCTAGTCAATTATCAATATGTATTTACTGCTTCTCTGTTATAGACACACCGTGGTTCCTTGGAAGTCCCATGCTCCCCAGGCCCATAAGCCCTGATACTCAGGAAACGGAAGCCCAAAAGAAGAAAATACGAAGTAAGAAAATGTGCATTTGTCGACAGGCCGAACAGACGATAGCCTACCTAACATACCTGATGTACCTTAGAAAACACCTTTCATTAGGTATATCAGTCTAAGCTACTAGGAAATCCTGGAAATGATTTGCACTTTTGCAATCACCACAGTCTGTTTTGGGGGTCTCATTGAGAAAAATGTCTAACCTTCAATCTTAAGTTAGAGTTCAGATTTGGGTCAAGAAACTTCACCATGGGGTACACCATGGACTGGTCACCAGCTGATCACAGCATGGAAAGCGAGAGACAGTATTCACACACACACATACACTTACACCTATGGGCAACATGGGCAACTTCGAGTCACATATTAGCCTAAAAACATGTTTTGGCTGTGGTACATGGAGAAAGCCCACACATATAAAGGGAGAACATGCAGTCAACCCTGAAACAGACTGTCGCAGGTAGTTTAACACAAGCACGAACCTGCTGCTCCACCATGCAGCCCTTCGTTTTTTTGTTTGTGCACTTATTTTTTCAAATGTATAGATTGAAGTGTGTCTCATTCTCTCGTTTTGACTGTAATATAACATCTCACTGTATCAGTGCTGAGAAAGGTGCCGATCGTCGTATCATGACCTTCAAAGGATTGCTTCACAGTTCAAACCTTAGTAAATGTATTACGCCTATTTTGATACCAACTTCAAAAAAATGTCTGACAATGAAGTGAGAGCCCCTGCATCATGTCTTATGTAAGTTTTGTTTTTCCAATCTCAGTGGATAGTTAAATTAAATGTGGTAGCACTAAACAAACCATTTCAGGTCATAGACTGTTCATTGACCTTTGGGACATTAGCAAACCCTTGTTATGCAATTAAAGCAGGGCTTACTAAGTCAAAGGTTACATTGCTCTGAGGTTAAAAATGGTTAAATGTAACAGAAATAATTTATCAAACTTTATTTGTAAAGCATTTTTATACAAAAAAGTTGCACAAAGTGCTGTTCATTCAAAAACACAAGCAGATATAAAATAAAACACAAACCCCACCCAACCTCCCATCTCACATTCAGCTCACACACAAGTGACGGTCACACCAGTGTTGTAATGTGTAGATGGGATTTGTTGAGCCAAGTTATTGTTACAGCGGTAAACTTGAAAGCTGTAGTTTTGCTGCTGTTGATCTGTGAAGCATTTGTTTGAATCATACTGATATCAGTGTCAGGGACAGCTCAGATTACAATTATCATTTGGTAACAATGTTCTGCTGGTACACAAGTAATTCAAATGATCTTTTCTTAACTGCATTTACTAAATAAATGTTCTTGTTGCTTTAGAAAGAAATAAAAACTCCCAGCCCACAGAGGACCGAATGGGAAATAACAATCGGACCCTTTCAGTGGAGAACCTGTTGGATGGTGATGAGAAAAGCAAGCCAGGACAACTGACATCTGCAGCTGTGTACCCACCGATAGCAGGTAAACATAGCATTCCATAAATTAAAAATATAATCTGGTGATTTGTCACTGTAAAAAGGACAGGCTCACATGCGGTGATGGACAGCAACATCACTGTAATTAGTTGTTTGTAGCTTAAGTACAATTTCCAATAGCTTTGTGTTTCTCTCAGTCAAATAGCTTTTCAGTCTCGGTTATTTTATTGATGAGGAAGTATGGTAGCGCCTAAACAAGGTTCACGTTTCTCACAAAGAGGCAGAGTAGTGGCAGATCTCTGTCTCAGTCTGAAACACTGTCAAGGATGACTGAATGATGTGAGCTGACATGTGGGTGTGTAGGTGAACCAGACCGTTTATTTCCACATCATGGTGTGACCTTGACTAATCCTTTACACCTCCATTGTCCATTGTAGCTGAACTTATGAGCTCAAGAATTCACAAAATTAAATACAAAACAGACATGTATTAAGTCAGCCTTCACCGGTGAAATCTGCAAAGATCGGCTGCTGTTGAATTTCAAATGACAGTTTTGTGTTTTAAATGGCAGTTGCTGACGAACTGCCAATAAAGACAACAAAAATGACATGGGACCAAACAGAAAGCTTTTCTGATGTTTTTAAATGATTTATTTTTCAGACTCTGTCAGCACAGCCACAATGACTTGATTAGGTCATTGGATAATGTGTTTTCTTCTAAGTTAATCCTCCTTGTTGTAGTTCATAATAGCTTAATAATGGCTTTTCACTATCATGGATTACGTTTAAGCTAAAAAAGTTGTGAAAGGTATTTTTGTTTGTAAAGTTTGCTACAATGAGCAGAACATCTAGGACTCATAGTGATGTAGCTGGCTATACAGCAATAATCTGACACACAGGACAATCCCATATACTGTTAGTAGGCTTTCTGTTGAGTGAACCAATGTGATGCGAACTTCTGGGTTGGCCTACAACAACACGTCATCCCTGCACCGCTTTATTTAGAACCTTAGAATAGCAGAACTCCACAGTATACAACTATTGCAAATGTTCATTAGGTATCAGTTAAACAAATATACTCCCTCTGTCCTAAGCCTGAGCTGCCATGACAGTCAATGTACACGTTAAGAAAACAAGACAAAAAAAGAATTTGAGGCATTGTTTTCGTAGCTATCAGGCATGAAATCCTCATAGCTACATTTTTGTTGACCCTTCGAGCAGAGCACTGTCTTCAGTTCTGGTTAATATCAACATCATTTACGACTGATAATTGACAGTGACTGATTCACCATAGTCAACAAATGCATTAGGTCAGAATAAATATGTTGCTGATGAAACATGTAGTATAACTAATAATTCACAGTGAGTGGAGGCTTTCTTAACTTAAGTGCATTAAATCATGCATGAAATTCCTGTTCTGCAGTATTACAGTGAGACACTATAATGTGCTTTGTGTCTATTAGTATTTTACAAGTCTCCATATTATACCAGAGTCTCAATGCAGTACCAGTAAGTTGCCCTCCCCCCAAACAGACCTACCAGTGTGACATCCTACCGTTGTTACGTCAGTATGTGAAGCCTTTTGCCTTATGGGAGCAGGCCTGACGTAGAGCATAGAGCCACTGTAACGTGGCACTGAGCAGTTCTGAACTAACCAATAACTACTGACTAGAAAGGTCAACCAGAGCAGACTAGACCCCTAAAGGGGCCTTAAAGTAGGGCTGAACAATTAATTGCAAATTAGATTAAATCGCAATATGGCTTGTTGCAATTTTCAAATCACAGACAGTGCAATATTTCTAACCCAAAATGTGTTGAACATTTTGGCATTATGATGTAGTTTCTTGCAATTTCATGCCTATTTTAACCCATTTTTTACAACCCTATGCCTATCTTGCTCCCATTCATCTTTTTTTGACCACTGTCAGACCATGTTTGGAATTTTTACATGCTTTTTGAAATTTTATCCAAATTTTGCTGCTATAATCAATTTTCCTTAGTCACTTCTGAATTTTTTTGCCTTTTTTGGGGGGGCAATTTTATACCTATTTTGCACCTATTAACTTTTTTCCGCTTTCGTACCATTTTTTTTACCCAGTTTTTACAATTTCATACCTATTTTTCTTCTGTTCTTCACTTCTCCACTTTTTCTCAAATCTTTTATCCTTAGATTGATTTAATGTCATGTTGGTTATACTATAAAACGATCTACTGCTTATGTTTGTTTAAGAATACATAAGATGAGGAACATTAAATCAATCGCAGAGTAAATCGCAATTGCAATATTGGGGAAAAATATCGCAATTAGATTATTTTCTCAAATTGTTCAGCCCTACCTTAAAGTGACAGTAGCTCCAACAGATCATCTCAGACAGACTGAGAATACAGCTGGATCAGGGGCGCTCAGTATAAAACAATGGAATAGTTTTTTTTAAACTTCAGCAATTGTCAACATACTTTAGCAGTTGTTGAATATATGAACAACATGAAACAGCTGTACTTTGGCAAGGCTAATTGTCATTGCTGCTTTATCTTTCCTTCAACAAGCATTCAGCAAACTCCAGATCTGGTGTGGCATGAACACAAATGTCTGGATTGTAAGGCAGACTCAACAGGCCAGAACTACCTGAGTCACTATTCTTTGAAAGACACTGTTGGGGAAGTCTATATGATTTAAGTTGTGGCTTGACAAGTCCTCTCTAAAATTGTCTTTTTTCAAGTTTATTAATATTTTGTTCTTGACTGATGAACATGAATGAACGGATGGAAATTGGAACTTCGGCACAGAAGCCTCATTATTGGCAGATATTTGTGTCTCACAGTGTGAGAACAGTCGGCACATAAATTTTATTTAGGGATGACAGACTGCAAATGCAAGGTTTCTGTCAGGCCCTTTTGATTTAAACAAAAGTGAGAGACTGTGCTAAAACCCTAAAATAGAACTTTATTATATATTATCGTGTAAGTTTGAGTCACACGGTTGGGTGCTTCGGTCTCCTGTAGCCATGATTATCTTTGACCCCGTAGTTGTCTGCCTCTGATGAGAGTGTGACATCCTTGAATTGCAACTTAGTGAGAGGCACTGATTTTGGAATTGTTCAGAAACAAATGTTATTGGTCCCTTTTGCTATTTATTGATTCTCAACTTGAGTTGATTTTTGATTTCTCATTGTGACACATTTAGTATCCTGAATTATTAACAAACTCGCATGTACAACATAGGTTGGGTTCTAATTTCTTTGTACATTTGAAGCGTCCTTTTTATTGTGTGTGTGCACTTTGTATTTCATATTTTATATTTTATTCTCATGGTGTTTATATTCTATTTTATATTTTTATATTTTTTATTATGTTGGGTTATGCTATGGTGATGGGAAATCGCAAAATAAGTTTAATTGCCCATGAATGACCACTGTTTTTGTGTGTATGACAAACATCTTAAATCTTGAGTTATTGTAAAACCTTTGTTATTGTTTTGTTGTAGACACTTCAAACGTGACATCTGCTGAAAAAAGATCTGAACTTCTGAAATGTAAGTGTTTGGATGCTGCACTTGTGGTTTATTGTGCATTTTTGTTGTAAAAAAATGATTGAATCTAAAATTGTGTTTTTCTTTACTTTAACAGATGGCACTATACTCACTCTGGACCCAAAGACGGCTCACAAACGCATCACTCTCAAAGAGGGCCTCACTGTGGCTTCTGTGTCAGATGAACATGCAGACTACCCTGACTGCCCTGAACGGTTCTCTGTCTGCTCCCAGGTGCTCGCCTCAAAAGGTTTCTCCAGAGGGCGCCATTATTGGGAGGTCCGCCTGAGCAGCAACAACTTTGTCGGTATCGGATTGGCTTACAACAAAATCGACCGCAAAGGTCCCTCCAGTAGACTAGGCCGCAATGCCCAGTCCTGGTGTGTGGAGTGGTTCAATGTGAAGCTGTCAGCATGGTTTAACAACAGGGAGACTGTGCTTGAAAACCCAAACTCAAAGCGCATAGGTGTCCTGCTGGACTGTGACAGAGGAGCAGCTACGTTCTATAATGTGGCAGATAGGGCTTATCCCATCCACTCCTTTGTGATTCCTTTTACTGAAGCTGTATATCCAGCTTTCTGGATCTTTTCAAGTGGCTCCTCCATCTCTTTGTGCAAGCTGCAGTAGATGATTTCTGCACTGAGTACTGAAGTTGGATTGTATACTTGTGAAAATCCAACAGTATTGGTAACTACACTAAAACCAATGTGATTTTCAGGGCACCCAAAATGTTATTTACTCCCAATCTGCACATCAAAAAGGATCACAGACCATAAGTCAACATTGACACACTGTTTAAGGTAATGAGATGTCAACTAAATGAGATTTTCAAAAATCTGATGGTTTTCCAAAGTTAAATAATTTACTTAATCTTTCATGGAAGTCCAGAAGAAGTACCTGCACTGATTTGGCTCTCTGGATTTTTTTACAAGGACACCTCTGGGTATCTTTAGGGATGAGGATTACATTGCCTTCAGTCTACCTTTCAAGATGGAGAAAAACATGCAATCCATATGACATAAAAAAATTGTTCTTGTCTTTCTGTCTGCAGCAGACTGACATTAACTAGTGCAACTCAGTCAGATGCTTAAGGGTCTTCATAACTACTTTTAAAGGTTGGTTACTGAAAGCAGTTAACTGTAGGCAGAGGGTGGAGAAGAAATGCATGCAGCGGGCAGGAATGTGCATGACGTAGAAGAAACTGAACAATAGCATGTTTGTGCTCACGTTTGACTTCTTTGGAGTCTAACAGCTGTAAGACAATTAGAAAATATCTGTTTTTGGTGTCCCCTTATCATGACTTTGTAACAATTGACCCTCACTTTATTTTCCCAAGCTCAGTATGTTTGTCCACTGGTATCAAAAAGTAAATGGACATGAGCATACAAAAACTTTTTCTAGACTTTCTTAATACTTGAAGTGCTTGCTCCAAGTTTCTGTTCAGTTTTCTTAGCAGTACTAGTTTACAGATGAATGCCCCTTTAATCCCATTTATGCACCATTGAGGCAGTAGTGGGAGCCACCTCAGGTTAAATGTCTTGCCCAAAGGCACATCAACATGACAGCTGGAGCTGGGCTTGAACCTTGACCTTTCAATTGATGGTAGAGCATACAGCCTGACAAAGCCATTGACCCCCACTATTGATTATTACAACCTTGTACTACAGGCATTAAGATGACAATGCCTTGATGCAAGTGGCTTTTGTTGTTATAAAAATAGGAAAGTGAGAATCGTCATACACAATATCAACCTATAAATTGAGTGCTCCAATCTAAATAATAATAATAATAAAAGGGTTAACTTTTTCACAGCCATTAACCAGAGGGTCAGGTCATTATGTGAGAATAAAATAATGCCTGACTGTCTGTTTCTACCTGCCCTCCTGCATGCACTCTTCTGAACCCCTGAGATGGCTCCTGTCTTGTCCACTCTTCCTAAATAGTTTGCCTATCTCAGCTGATTCATGCAAAGCTTGGTGATAATAAGATAAATATACCTGTCGAGAGGCTGACCAGTTACATTACTGTCTGGGCTGTTGCCTTCTTTTGATGGTAGAACATCTTTGCTTTGTTTTGGGTGACAAATTAATGGTTGTTCTCTGCTGAGATACCTTTTGTGTCTGCTTTAACGTAAAATATGTAAGGATGTGCGAGTACAGCTGAAATGAAAACACAGAACTAATGGCATGATACAGCTAAGATTTAGGCTGGTTTCATGGGCTCAGTTTTCTTCACAGCTTCTGAATTTTTGGTGATGGTACCAGAAATTCTTGGCTGGTAAAAACATCTTGCATATTCTCTATTGATGGTATTGGTGGCTGTTAAGCTGTCACAATTAAACTATATAAACTTTGATAGCAAATCACTCCCTAGGTTGGAAATCAATTTGTGTAACCTCAGTTAGTACATGCTGCCCCTGCAAATGATATGTTTGCATACAGTATGCATAGAAGCAGGATGTTACACTTAATAACAGTTTTAGGTTTCAAAAATTGGTTTAAATTTGGGACCCTGGTCTTCATTATTGGGATTTGTGGATAAGATGAGGCATGTACATTTTCAGGTCCTGCTGTCTAGTTCCAGGTATCAGCAAATGCCAGTGGATGAAACCTCACAGAACATGTAATCTGTATCAAAGATTACATTGTTAGTGATGCAGCAAGTCAGTAAAACTGAAGCTACACTTCACAAAGGTCCACATAGTACATGTACACAGTGTTCTGTGCCCACAACAGTTCTGTCCATTCGATGTTGCATGCCTTCACCCTCAGGTGAATTACCGGGGTGGAATGTGGCTGTAACAGAGGAAAGCAGAGTAGATTGGCCACAAGACCATAAAATCTTGTGGGGATAAAACGGTGACTGGTCTTGAGCTTATGCAGTAAATTGCTTTTTTTACTCTCTGGCTATTCAAAGTGTTTTACACCACAGTCACATCTACGCATTTACACCCTTTCACCCTAATGGTTCAGAGTTTTTGTGTGCATTATCCATCAGTGTTAGCTAACATAGCCACATGCTTTCATACCCATTTACAAGCCACTGATGGAGCAGTTTGAACAACTTGTTTTGCCCAAGGACACATCAGCAGGGGACAATCTGAGCTGGGCTCAAACCTGCAATCTTCTGGACTGATGGAGCGCACGATCAGACTGAGCCACCAACGGCCCTTAATACAGACAAATACATATAAATGGCAGGCCACTGCACCCTCTTTGGCTGGTTTGCTGTTTGTTTGCTGTCTTGTTTGGCACACTGTTGAGACGGTCTGTAAATGAATTCTGTTTTTAAATTCACAGACTGCTCTGTGCACCATGTATGACTTCCCATACGTGTCAATCTGTTTGGTGGAGAATGATGCAGGCTTCATGTGTCTCCTGCTGAAAATAGCCTCTCCTCATATCCTCTACAAAGAGTGGTTTTCAGCCTGGCACATCTTACCCCTAATGGTTCATTAGGAGAGGAAATGTGGCTTACTAAGGAACTGCATTGACTCGTCATGACAAATTCACAATGAAAGCACAAGAGCAGCAAACGGTTACGATAGTTGAAGATAAACAAATTAACATAAGTAACCACATGCTCTTAAGATGTGCTCTGTGTGCTTGTGTCACGATGTGTGTTTTTGTTGTGTTTCCCATAGGAGCAGAGGGGCAGGGCCAACACAGAGCATGCTATCAATAATGAAACGATAAAAGCAGACCTGTGTATTTCAGCTATGAGAGCCATTACTATCACTCCTCCTTTTTGTCACCCAACAACAGCTTAAAACATCGTTGCTTACTAGTTTGTGATGCTGATCAATGTTTGTCTCCAGTTTTGCTTTGTTTTTCCTCTAGCTAAGGCTGTGGTGCCAGTAATGAAAAGGTCTACAGGCACCTGGTCTTCAGTGGGTCAACAGGCTCTCTTTCCTCAGTTTGTGGCAGAGCTTACAGTTGAATCTTTCCACAAAAAAAACAAGTTGAAGGAAGTGCTGACCTTACCGTGCAAAAGCAATGCTAATATCAGTGTATCAGGCATGTCTTGTTGGGTTTTGCTGTGTTAACATTTGAATGTTACATCAACAGCTCATCACCCTTTAACGTGTCAGTATAGTCGCACTGGATGTCTTTGCAGTGATCTAGGTTGAGTAGTAGTTCACCATCCTTCCACTGCTGGTTTACATCTGGGCAGTAGAGCCGGGAGAGCAAGGCCTGTTAGTGGAGGGACAGCATTGATTGGTCTTTGGCTGTGTTACAGCATATATGCAGCATTTAAAGAGGACTTATTAAAGAAAAGAATAAGTCAAATCAAGCAGTTTTCCTTGTGCCAACTCAAAGGTGAGGACATTTCAAGGACTGGTTGCCACTTACTCAGACCCCAAGCTGTGATCCTTTTTGCTACACTGCATGTCATTTTGACAAGTATATAAAGGTAATAAAAAAAAGACATAATACTTTAAGACAAATACTTTTTTTCACAGCAGTTCTGCTCAGCTCTGCCACTGTTTGGAGAAAACTGGCATGAAAGCTAAGCTGTCTGTCTGTAGTGTGTGGACCAAGAGCTCAGAGTGATAAAGTAAACTGAGGGGAAAAGTGCACTAATGGAACTTTTCCATCCATGGTAACTGCATGACTCGACTGTACTACATGTTTGAATACTGCCACCTGCATTATCGATTGAAATAGGCCTATAGGCTGTGAATTTACCTCTTTAATGTTGGCGCAGTTGTCATGGCTGTGTGAAACTTCATTGATATTCTCAAAACAACAAAGGAAAACGTGGAGATGGCAGAACCCCACTATATACTGAACTGTTCTTTTAATAATGCTGGTTTGATTTTTGATGAAACAATGAAGTATATCAGCAGTAAGTTTAAAGGCTACCAACCAAACTAAGTTGTACAGCATGCATGTGCACCTTTTTGATATTAAATAGGTTTAATAACATGTTTCTTAGTAATAATTACTCTGATTTTTCAAAACAGCAGTTTGTCAATGATAAGGTTTCAGGTTTTAAAGTTTTAAGGCTTCATTAGAGAATAGACGTGGACCATGACAATTCAAAATCTTAGTGTATTTTTCACCTGGTCATCTGTTCATTTTTCAGTTTTGTTTCATGTACTCTCAAAATCCTTTTGTTCACTGGTAGCTTTGTGATGGGAATTTGGAAAAACAGGTCTTTCTGGCTTTGGCTCTTGTGTTTTTGAGTGCATTGAACCAGGTGTTCTGTTTTTTTCGTGAGCGCTTAGCATGATTTGTTCACTATCCCAGTGGCTTGTGGTTGTTGATTCTCATATCGAAGGATTTGTTTTTATTATTGAAATGCAAAGCACTCCTGATGTACATTGCCACATGTGCCAGCTGAGGAAGTTGTCACATTGGTGATAGAAAAAAAAGTAATTCTGTTTTTTGACATTCTAGTTGGAGACTTAGTGGGTGTTTATTTGTTTTGTTTTTTTTGTTGTTGTTGATTGCTGGTTTGAATCGACGTGTCAGGGTTGTAGCATTGTGGTCATTTTTTTTTTTGATTGTGTTGATTTAAAACTTTTTCATGCCTTTATGTGATGCCTGACCATATCTAAGTGATGTATCAGAGCCATCGACTGTA
This sequence comes from Scarus forsteni, assembly GCA_036419115.1. NCBI lineage: Eukaryota > Metazoa > Chordata > Actinopteri > Labriformes > Labridae > Scarus > Scarus forsteni. The sequence goes on from JAZDUH010000471.1 coordinate 4,723,297, forward strand.
TGATATGAAGTCTCAGTAATGTCATCTCATTGGTCTCTAAAGCAGGTTCATCAGTGGCAGTGATGGGGAAAAGCCTGTCTCAAATTAACTTTGAGACTGGCCCTGAACCTTCTAACAACCAGCATCACACTTGCCTATCGGTCCGAACAACCAGGCCCCCTTTTACTTATAATCCTTGAAGAAAAAAAACACATGGATGTGTAAAAAATGTTAAGCAATGTATCTTTAACAGCATTTATTATTTCTATTATTGAGCCAGACCTTAAATGTTACTTCCTTGATGCATGTTTATGCCATGAGTTTTTTTTGTACTTCTGCATTGGCTTTAGTTCTGAACACTTGAGGGCGCCAGCTGGTTTAAACATGCTCTGCTTCTTGTTTAAAATGATTTATTGGTAAAGAAATTGACTTCATGCAATCTCCAGGTCTTAACTGCTGCTTCCACTGTTTGCAATTCTTTATCGATACAATTAATGCTTGTTGACGGGGATGTTGTTAAAATGATTGAGAGCTGTTGACATTTTAGCCCATTCTAACATGACCGACATAATGTGCACTGTTGAATGAGAGAACATTTGTTAATTTTCAGAGTGTTTAAATTGTTGCTTCACAGATCTATGGTTTGTTTGTTTCTTATGTTTTGAAATGTTTTCACGTAATGTACATTTGTCTTCAAAATATAAATATTGCTTTGTCAGATGTATGTTAATTAAAAAATCACCCTGTATTGTATGGTAAAAACTTATTGTTAATAAAAGATCTTCTCTGCAGTCAAACATCTGTTTTGTTAAAAATCTGCAAAAAAAATGCTACAACCCTTTTTCAAGAGCAAGAATATTTTAGGATTTTTTTGATGGTCTTATTGATACACACTTCAAGAGATGGCCCCCGACTTCATCCCTAGCTCATAAGCCCATCATTACATCATCACAACTGGAGTTCATAAAATCAATTTCAAAAAGAATGTTCACAATCACCAATACTTAGAAAATCATGTAGTAGGTATCCAGCTGTGTTCTCTCTCAGTCTGAGACTCTGCTTAAGCGTCTACTATTTAAAACCTCTGCAAGGCCTCAGTCTGCCCTGATTGGTTGACAGCCTTCAAAAATCTGGTTTTCACATTTATTCTGCAGTCCATGCTCCACAGTTGAAATGTTACTCTGAGCCAGTGGACTTGACCCAGAATGAAGCTACATGAAGAGACATTTATGAATAGTGTAACCGATTCATTTTCAGATTTTATAATAATTAAAATGTAGACTGGAGACTGCCGATGAAGGTGAACAAAAACTTCAAGCATTAGCAGCATGTGCAAATGCAAATTATTTTTCGGTGTGCTTAATTCAGCATTGACATCCATATTTACACAGGCTATCAGTTTGATGGGCTTTTTTCTATCACCAATATTTTATCAGCGTGCTTCCCCTATCATAAATTCATGACTCAAGCCAAGCAGCAGAAGTTGAGTTCCTGAAAATACAAAAGGTTGAATTCAAAAGTACTAAATACACCAGAGAAGATTATCACACAGGCAGTTCATCTTTAGCAGGAAGGGTCTCTTACAAAATGTTGGACATGAATTTCGAGTATAACACTGATGATAGCTATCAAAATATGTCCACTCAGATTTTTGACTTAACTTGTAGAACATTTATAAAAATAATAATGTGGTGGAGTAAAGAATGCAGTTTTTGTCTCTCGAATACTGTGGAGTATAGATAAAAAGATTTCCAACAAAGTTTCCACAAGTAAAGAACATTGAAGTGACTGTAGCAACAGACAGGTTACAGACTGACTGCATGTTTTCAACGGTGACATAAGCTCCAGATGTTTTATAAAACCCTGTCAGATTTCTAAAACATGTGTTTTTCATAAAAAAACAGGATATAGGTCATTGTACAGGTGTATTTAACAACAATCAAGTTTTAAAACAAACAGAAATACTTGCAAAAAAACTTTTGTAATACTGTTTCTTTAATGTATATATATTTTATTTATTAAATCATGTAAAGTCAAACTAAAATGCTTTTAATGAGGCTTTTAGTGTATATATTGTGTTTTTATAGTTTACATCTTTCGTTTCTGAGATGATTTTGATGGCAAAGTTACCAAGGAATGCCTCTTTCTAATATAAACAACTATCTTAAGTTTTTAATTGTCAAAAGTTACTAATAACATAAAGTTACTTATTACCTTTCTGTCCATGCAGGTAGCAGGGAACGTCAGTGCCTATTAGACAGCATTCTGAATATTTTTTTAGTCAATTACATTCACAGATATGGGAGAGGATTAGGGCCCTTAAGAACATTTAAAATTAAATGGCATTGTGAAAAAAGACTGACTTTTTACACAAATAAAAAAAATCAACCTGAATTTTTTCAGGGGCCGCCATCCTCATAGATATCTTAATTTGTATTTGAGTACATTTTTATTGAAGCACTTTTACTTGAGTTAAGTTTCCTTGCACACTTTCACCAGATGGTGCTGATACTTCATCAACGGGTTTAATTCATTGGCGTGGACAGACACACACGGAAACACACACACCAATGGTCACAGGAGCCAGAGAGAGGGAGAGAGAGAGAGGGAGGAAACTGCTGCCTTGTCTCAGTCACGAGTTTTAGTCTCACAGATCGACTGTACAATTCTGTGAAGATTTGGAGTTTGCTGCACCTGCAAGAAAAGGTATGTGAGAGCAAGATGAAGCATCATATACATTTGTATATACTGTTGTATTCAGGCATAAATCCTGTTAAGAGTTGTGTTGATTGCTCATTTACTCAAACAAGCAAATAATTCTGAGAAAGTTTGTTGTGGCTAAAGGCTCCACAAGTAAGAGAAGTTTAAAAGTGTTTGTTTTTTCTCCTGTCATAGTCTCTACATGTTTCATTAACAAAGAGGCTCTACAGTGCATGTTAGAGCTGCACCAGGGTGATTAAAACATTTGGAAAAGATGTATGATGCATTGAAGTGCTTAAACTCTATTTATTTAAGATAGGAGAGTAAAGGGTGTTAATATGATCTCTCAGGGTTTCTGTGATAAAACATTATATAATGCTTGTGTTTTAAATGAAGTTTTAAGGTGAGTTCATATGAGCTTTATTTCAATAGGTCATTGAAGTTTATTTTATTTGCTGATGATATGATGACCTTTTGTAGTCGGAAACATCTAAAACAACTTCTGGTTACTGCAGAAAGTGAACTTCTGAACCTTAAAAATTGTCACTTAACCTTGGTAAAACAAAAATGTATGGTTTTTGAAAACTGGGTGTCAAGCCTCAACTATCAAAATGAACAAAGCGGAAATTGATACTGTGTCTGAAAATTATTTTTTTAGGTGTAATGATTGACAATAAATTGAATAGGAAATCTCATAAAACCCCATAACAGCCAAAATGTCCAGATCATTTGCAATTTTGTATAATGCTGTGCACTCTCTTTTACTCATTTATCATCCCATACATAACATACTGTGAACAGGTCTGGGGAAACACTTATAAAACAAATACAAAATCTAACATGCTGTTGCAAAAAAACAAAAAAAGAAAGAAAGAAAAAAAGCCATACAAATTAACAGCAAAAAGCCTATTGTGAACCAACCAATCTTCTTTTTTTGTAGCTAAGTATTCTAAAATTCTTCAGATTTAGTATACAGTACAAGCAATGTACATAGCTAAAACTGGATAATTACCAGAAAGTATCCAGAATTTTTTTTTATGATGAGAGATAGTCAATACAACCTTAGAGGAACATTTATTTTTCATAAAACAAAAACACTCTCATTGTCTGTAAGTTCCAGGGTTAATTTATGGAATTCTTCTTCTGCAAATATAAAATCATACACAATGTTGGTAAGGCTCAAAAGACTCAATAAGAATCAGTAGGTTTTGAAATACAACATGGATTATGTAAGTTATTATGTAATTGTTTTTTCTGTGTTGAGTTTTTGTGAAAGGGTAGGCTGTAGTTATCCTGACACTGAGTTGTTTGCTTGTTTTCAAATTCAATAATTACACAGCACTCGTAGACTCATCTGCAACAATGTCTTGCCTAACTTCCATGCCAGTTCTCTTTATTAAGAGGCAGATGTGAGCTCATGTCTTTCCTTTCATTTTTCTGAACTTGATAAGTTTCATTTTTCCGAACTTGATAAGTTTCATTTCTCCCTCACAGACTCACTCGAGCTCTCATCATGGTGGACATGGATGAAAGTCAGTTTTCTCTCATGAGTCTGGAGGAAGAGCTGACCTGCAGCATTTGTCTGAACACCTTCGACTGTCCCGTCACTCTCCCCTGTGGACACAATTTTTGCCAGAGCTGCCTGCTGTCCCACTGGGAGGACTCGTACAGCTGTCCTCAGTGTCGCACCCTCTTCCCCAACAGACCCGAGCTGAAGAAAAACACCGTCCTCAGCACCGTTGTGCAGACCTTCAGCTTGAAGTGGAATAAAGCAGAAGCTGATGAAGTGGCAGAGGAGAGTGAAGAGGAGAAGGTTGAGGATGTGATTCGCTGTGATACTTGTATGGAGGCAGAGGCGGCCAAGACCTGTCTCACCTGCATGGTATCCTTCTGTGAGGAGCACCTGAGACCTCACCTTGAAAATCCAAAGTTCAGCGCCCATGAGCTGTGTGAGCCTTCAAGGGACATGTCAGAGCGTCTCTGCCAGGACCACCAAAAGCTGATTGAGTTCTTCTGCAGTGAGCACAACCGTCCAATCTGCAGTCAGTGTCTGCAGCAGGTTCACAAAGGCTGCCCCTTCATTTCTCCTGAGGAGCAGAGGAACCACAAACAGGTTTGTCTTATTACTGACACACTGTGCAGCCACACGCCACTGTTTATTAAAGATACTGACTATGCTCAAGTTAATGTACCATAGTATGTGAGTTCTTATTTAGAGTGGAGTTTATGCTCCTCAAGCATTTCAGGTGTTTCACCAGACAAGATAAATTTAATGTAGGCTGTTTCACTTTAATGTTACACAAACCACCCAGGGAGTGTGAAGTTCTCTTTAAAATCCAACTGGTGTTTAGATGAGATAAGAAAGTGGGAATGGGCAACTTTGGTCCCCTTGGCTGAATTAAAGTGACCTAACCTTGCTGTTTATCTTGCCATGGAGGATTAGGGCCACCTCAAAAAATAAAAGTATGTGGAAATAAAAGCAAAGTTACAAGAATGATCTCATAAAGTTACAAACAAAGTTACAAGACTTTAGTCTCATAACTTTACTTCTTTTTTTTTTTTTTTTTTCATGGCTCTAGTCCTCTGTCGTAGCATCTAGATCCTGCAGACACATTTTTCTGTTATCAGTTAGATCCGTGTTGCAAAGCTTCAGGTTAGAATAACTGATCTTGGTCTCAGAGGCTCAAAGCAAACAGCGTCCTCTGAGGGGAAAGAGGTGGGAACGACTGCAAGCCCGTAAACAATGACTGCTGTCCTCAGACATATTGATTTTGTCAGTAGGTCAATAATTACATTTTGGAGGTCAACTTAACTAATGAAAATTGGACATTGCTTTTAAATTATGGTTTAACAGAGTCATTAAATAAACAAAACAAAGAAATTGTCCTGGACAAAAACGATGGCACCTTTAATATTTTGTTGCACAACATTTGGAGGTAATAGCTGCAATCAGGTGATTTCTGTAACTCTCAATGAGACTTCTGCACCTGTCAACAGGTACTTTGGCCCACTCCTCATGAGCAAACTGCTCCATCTGTCTCAGTTTTGAAGGGTGTGTTCTCCAGACAGCATGTTTCAGCTCCTTCCACAAATGTTCAATAGGATTTAGTTCAGGGCTCATAGAGGGCCACTTCAGAATAGTCCAGTGTTTTGTTCTTAGTCATTCTTGGATATCTATAGCTGTGTTTTGGGTCATAATCCTTTTGGAGGGCCCATGACCTGCAGCTGAGACCAAGCTTTCTGTCACCAGAATGCCTTGATAGTCTTAAGATTTCATTGTACCCTGCACAGATCAGACACCCTATGTCAGATGGTCAGACTGTCCCATCATTAACATTAGAAAAGCAGAGAGCGCAGACCTTCACCAGTCATCACTCATATTGTGATTTTTACCATAAATAATAAAATTGCATTTTTCCGTCATGACAGTTTTCTTCTGGATCTAGCTCCAAAGTTTTGAAGATACAATAAATCAGATTGAACACTTCAGATTCCACAGTATCTTGGCTATATTTTGGCATTTGCTGCAAGTCTATGCCTTTATTTGTTCTCTTGCTATGGCAAAAATTCCAAGGATATCAAATTTTTCTTGTTCTGGATCAGAGAATCCAAATTTTTGCTGGGATCCAGATCAATCTTTTATGTCTTGTAGAACCTGTTGGAAACTTGTCCTGTACTTTTTTTTTTTTTTTTTAACAAATGCGCTGACTATTTTTGGTGGAGTAATACACACAAATGCCGAAAATGGTCCAATCTCGCAATGTTAAAGAATCCTTCAAAAAAATTCCTGGATCCAGTTGATTATCTGGATCACTCCCAAAATCTAGTAATTTGTTCCTTGTCCCAACCCGGACATTTCCTGAAAGTTTAATCAAAATCCGTCTTTGACTTTTTGAGTATGTTACTAACAGAGAAACAAGCACAGAAACAAACAAACAGATGTCGGCAAAAACATAACCTCCTTGGTGGAAGTAACAAGATCTTGGTGAAAAATTGATGCAACAATGGATGGAAGTAAATCTTGGGACATTGCAGAAGCTTATCGAAAGAATGCCATGGTGAATCTGTGCTGTAATCAAAGCTAAAGGCCCTCCAACGAAATATTAGAGTGTGTCCTGTCTTTTTTTGGTGGAGACTTTTTTAGCCAGGCAGTGCATATTGATATAGTCCCCTTTTGTTACATTATATAGATTTGCCCCCTTTAGTTCCCTTAAAATTGCACAAATTTGACTTTGCAATGTGGGAGACCATTTTATTGAGGCCCTCTTAGTAACCTCACCCGTCCCTGATTTAGACCTAGATCTAGTTTTTTATTCACCACCTAAAAACATTGCCAAATCATCAAGTTATGATCAGATGTTTTCTGCTTCTTTTTTGCAGTCCGACTTCAAAGAAAAGCTGGGTTTGCTGGATGTGAAGATTGAGAGGACTGAGACTGTCCTGTTTTACATGAAAGACATGCAGAGCAAGCTGAGGGTAATCCATCACAAAACACTATTTCTCACATGAGACAACAAGCATTTGTTTTAACAGGAAAATGTGATCAGTGTCTCTCTACACTTCTGGTTTTAACTGCTACCTTTGTCTTATTTCTGCCCTAGGATGCATCAGTCACAAGAAAGACAGCACTGGCAGCCCTGTATCAGCAGATGAGGGATTTGTTGGTCTCAGAGGAACGTGAGGCTCAGCATGAGGTGGACCGTGAGCACGAGGTCTGTCAGACAAAACTACAGGACCTCATGAAGAGGTTTACTGAGAACTCTGGGAACATGAAAAAAGCCAGAGAAGATGTCAACAGCCTGCTCAGTCAGTCCCAGACCATGGCTTTTCTGCAGGTAGGATGGTGTACGATAAATTCAGCTGTGACTTGTGCTTGCCTCACCTTGTCATGATCTTGTCAGATTTTGTGGCTGAAGAAAGGAGAAAGGCAACACTTACTCAAACAACCACTTGCTACAATCAAAACAGAAGACCATTACAGAATGCAGGACATGTAGAATCTTGATGCACATGGGCCACAGCAGCAGCAGCAGACCTCAGTGGATGCCACTACATTCCACTAATAAAATAAAACTTAGGCTACAGTTCATAAGGGCTTATCAAGATTGAAAAATAGAAGACTAGAAAAAAGGTTGTCTGGTTGATGATTCGAGCTTGTTGCAATAAAAATCAAATGGTCCTCCAGAATCTATTGTAAACGATATATAGCACAGATCTATCCTGACTTAATCAATGGTCCAGGCTGGTGATGATGGTGTAATAGTCTTTGTGTGTTAGTGTTTTGTTGCTGGCAATGTCTATCACCTTATGACCATAGTGTACCCATCTTCTGGTGGATATTTCTGCAAGGATACTGCACCATATCACAGACTCAAATGACTTTAAACTTCTTTCCTGAGCATCACAGTAGGTGGGCTCTACTCCATTGGCCTCCACAGTAAAAAAAGATCTCAATCTAATATGGTGCCTTTGGGATGTGGTGGAATTGCATGTGATGCCATCATGTCTGTATGAAACAAAGTCTCGAATGTTTGCAACACCTTTGAACCCATGCCACAAATCAACCAGGAACAAGGTGTACCTGATCAAACTGGTTTATCCAGTAGATATCAGCAGTTACCAAAGTGAAGTCCATTACTGAAGAGTCATTTCAGCATTTTTATGCTCCTGTTGAAGTTGTTATATTTAAAAGGTGTTACCAGTAGATAATAGCTAAAAACATTTATTTTATGGTTGACTTAATTTGGCAGCACAGTAATTGTGCATTAAAGCAATTCCTTTTGATCTTGTTCTGGGGTGGGGGGGTCAAGAGGATTAGTAGAACCTAATACAGTTGTAGTTAGTGCAACAAAGTGTCATTCCATAATGTTTTGGCTATGACAAAACTGTTAAATTTGAAGCTGTGAGACCAAACATGTTATGGTTTCAAGCTTTCAAGAATTCGGCTTTGATGCTTTTTTTACGTATTTAGGACCACATGATTGTTGGTTTGGAGGTTGTTTAGGATTACAAGAGCAATTTATGCACAGCATTCTTGGTTGTTGGTATGAATATACTTTTTATTATTTACCAATGAATTAGAGTCATAATGAATAATTTCATCAATGAGCTCAAAATATTTTCAACATTAGAAGCTTTCTGAGAAGTACTATCAACAACAAAAACCAGAGAGAAAGCAATTCAAGATACAGCTTCAGTATTTACTTCATCTTTCTCCTCTTTAGGCCTCATATGAAATGCCCAGGGTTGTAAACTTTGACCCTCATCCCCCTCGAGTTAACTTGGACTCCAAGAGAGTTACAGCAACACAGGCCTGTGCTGCAGCACTGAAGGAGCATCTGACAGAGCTCCTCAAGCAGCCTGTTGAAGCCAGACTAATGACTCTAAAACCAGGTGAGTAACCATGCAGACAGTTACAGACTTTTGATTTGGAGATCAGTCTTTATTTGTGTAGGTCCAGTTCATAACAAGTGCAACCTCAAGAAACTTTAGAGCAGGCTGAAGCCATGCTCTTCATGTTATAGATACAGATGTGCTTAAATGTATTGTATGCCCCAATCAAAGGGGTGGGAGCAAAGCCAAATTTTAGTTTTCATATCACCCTTATTTTTTATCTTATGGTAAAAAAAAAATTGTTAAACACATCTTTGTCAAAACTTTTAAAACAATTACTTTTAATAAGGGGTGTACTCATTTATGCTGGGCACTGTGTTTCATATATAGGTATCAATAAACTGACATTATTTCAGCTGTATCCTTTCACTCATCTACCAACTGTGAAACACTGCAGCTGATGCAGAAGAGTAAGGACAGAGAACCACCACTTCTGTTGCATAAGGCTAAACTAACTTACTCACTAACTCATGTTCCCACATGGACATGGATTGTCACTGAAGTGATCCGCAGTGAAAACAGTTGTTTTCTGTGTCTTCAAACACCCACACAACAGGTAATGTCGACTGAGAAGTTCAAATTTTTAACTATGGCAGCGGAGCGACGTGACCTGGTCTCGGGAAGGCCGTCCCTGCCCCATCATGGCTGTATATGGATTATGCATGAACAGTGGTCACCCAGGTTGCGTTCAGTATGAACTGAATGCCATGTATTTAATGTTGATCTCTCTGTAATGATAATGGAATATGGCTAATACACTCCAGATTAAAATCCGAAGACCAGTTTGAATGGGTTCTAAGTGGAGCTTCAAAATACAAAAAGAAGAAATGGGAGCGAGAGACTGGGGTGCTCTATGGAACAATGGAGCTTCAGGTTGTGCAGGGGTGCCAAACAGTGGCTGACTATGTGATGTTGCAGCAGCATGCCCTCATGACTGTGAATTAGGAGACTGAAAGATGAGTCAAAATCAGGTGGTAAATTCTGTTTATTTTCTGTTCACAGATGAGATACCAGCACCCATCACAGAATCTGAGAGTTCTGCAAGTGCTGAACCTAAACCTGGTATGTTCACCTCTACAGTAAATCTTTAACAGAGCACAATGAGAGAAGTCTCACTAATGTTAAAGATCCCCACAATCAGGCCTTCAAGATTTCATTTTTTCTCTCATTTGATTCTTTTGTTGTATAAGTCATGAGGCGATGGCCCTGATGTGAACTTGTTTCTTTTAATTGCATTATTTATGTGAAAACTTTTTAGACTGAGTGGATTTAAAATATCAAGAAGCCATCCAGCAAAACTATGACTAAGTGTCAAGGACTTTATTTTGTTGAATATTTGGTGTTAAATCTATTAGATCTGATTCTCAGGCTGAATATCTTGGTGCGTGTCTCTCCTTCTTGCCGTGTGTGTGGAAATCTGGGAAGTCTTTTGTTTCTGTTGAATTTAATTTTATTATTGTCGTTATCCAGAGGCTCTGTATGGTTTTAAAGGTGGTTATTTTGGTGATACAGAGATATTTTAACATTCAAAGCTGTAATGATACTGAAGTGGAGATGACTGATGTTGGTAGTCATGTTTACAGTTACACTGGAGGGATGTTTGGAAAATGTATGTACTTTAATTGTAGACATACCAGTCTTTACTCGCAAACTTTGTCCCACAGTACAAAAAAAATGTCATCAGATCAGGGATTATAACAGGAAACAGTGATGGCATAAAGCAAAAGCATTACCATTATGATTGCCAGCATTAATTCAGTAACATAATGGCAAGACAAATCAACATTAGAAGTAAGAAAAAAAACTTTTTTTAAAAAAGCTATATACACATTACACAATCCACAGGTAAATTTTTACCTATAAAATTCATCACAATCAATATGTATCTATATCTATCTATCTATCTATCTATCTATCTATCTATCTATCTATCTATCTATCTATATCTATATATATATATATATATATATATATATATATATAATATATATATATATATATATATATATATATATATATATATAGATAGATAGATAGATAGATAGATAGATAGATAGATAGATAGATAGATAGATAGATAGATAGATAGATATGCTTGACTATGTTACATCAATCTGACACCAAACACTGTATGAGATTTATACTTTTTAACTATTGTGTAGAAGCAATTCCACTCTCAAGGTTGGGATGTTTCGAAGATCTTTGCTGATGCAAATATCTACAGCATAAGGCACAAGTGACATCTAGGCATTTAGGACAACCCTGATCCCTAGTATACTACGCTGTTGATTAAGAAATTATAATTTTACAGACCTAGTTTTTCTATAATTGAACATATTTTGGACTTGAAGTTGAAAATCTGTTTAGCAGCATAACCAGTATCTAAACCACACAGATCTTTACTGCTTAATAGAGCACTCTTTGGTGTTCTCAACTTCACTGCTTTTATTTCACCAGGTCTGCCAGAACCACCCAGGTCCCACAACCTAGTGTCTCCACCCATCCAGCCCATCTATCAGACAGTTCCTGTCCCAGTTTACATTCACAGTCCACAGCCACACTGGAATCCTCCTCAGTATGCCCACTCCTCGGGCCCTCATAAGGGTCCTTTCAAAGGAGGACAAAAGACAGGTAAGATAACTGTCAAACATACAGTCACTGAGGTAAATATTATGACAGGATGGTTCAAATAAAGATAGATAGACGGACGGACGGACGGACGGACGGACGGACGGACAGACAGACGGATAGATAGATATTCTGTTTTAGTAATTGTTACACTCTCTTTGTTTCACCGAGTTAACATAGAGCTGATGGGTCTTGCCAAAAAGCTCCAGTTTTGTCTTATCTGTTCAAAAGAAAAGTCTCTCAGAAGCTTTGTGGCTTGTCAATATGCATTTTTGCAAACTCCAGTCTTGCTTTATTTAATTGCTTTCCTCTATGGTCTTTTATTAAAGGAGACATACCATGCTGATGCATGATTTAATACTTACATATAATACAATAAATTTGAAAACAAGACCTTACACCCCCTTAATTTTCAATAAATGAGATATTGTATTTTTTCTAATATCCTAGAACGAGATTTGATGCCTCTGAAAATAGGTCATTGCAAGATGTCCGCGAAATTTAAATCTTCGTGACGACACGAGGTACCTTTCTTTTTATTGGAGTAATCTGATAAAACACTTTGTCCTCTGTGATGTCCGTTAGCCACAAAACCGTCACCGAGGAACACATCCACCAGCAGGGGAATATATAGATCCCTAGCTCACATTCCCTCATTACCAGCTCTGGCCTGTAGGGGGACTCAATACACGGTCGCTGCTTTGAGCCTGCCGGAAAATACAGTAGAAGAAGAAGGACAGGTTGGCTCTACCCCCGATAGAACTGACCAATCAGAGCACAAAGGGCTGTGACGTAGCGAGGTAACTGTAGGTCATCCTGAGATCCGAGCGTTTCAAAGAGAGCTTGATAATGGCCTAAAATGAGGATTTTGAGAACACTATTGTGGGGCAATGAAGGAACTAAATGACTTGTACTGAGGGCAGAAATGCTTTACAGGCATCCTAGTCTGGCATAGTGAAAAGGAGAAACAAGCATGATATGTCTCCTTTAAGTCCACTTTGGCTCAAACAGTGATGGATGGTGTGATTCAGAACAAAATATTGGACTACTCTGAAGTGGCCTTCGACGTGCCCTGATCTTAATCCTGTTAAACATTTGTTGAAGGAGCTGAAACATGCAGTCTGGAGATCACACTCTTCAAACCTGAGACGGCTGGGAGTTTGCTCATGAGGAATATGCAAAAATACCTGTGGACTGGTTCAGAAGTCTCATGAGAGTTACAGAGATCGCCTGATTGCAGTGATTGCCTCAACAGGCCATGCAACAAAATATGAAGTTAAGGGTGCCATAATTTTTGTCCAGGCTAGTTTCATATGATGATTTTTAGTAAATTTTTATGTATTACTACTTTTATCAGTGTCAAATTATTTCAGTGACCATTGTGGTTTTTTTTTTTTAATTGTTATGTGGAAAAAAAGATTTGATGTTTGGTCTCAGTCATCAAGCCTCAATTTAGACCAGGGGAGTTTGTCGAGCATATTTGACTTTAAATATTTGATTAGCGAGTTAATCACAAAGTGACGTCAGCTCGAAGGTCTTTGACACTCTGTTACAACTTCAGCAACCGGCGTCCCAGGTTTTGAAAACCAAAGGATTTTCTAGTCATAGTTATAGTCTTCCAGGAGCTCTTGCGAATACTGGCTTTTTTTTTTTTTTTAAGTATATTTTTTGGGCATTTTGTGCCTTTATTGATAGGAGAGAGACAGTGGATAGGCTTGTGAAAGGGGGAGAGAGAGCAGGGGAAGACACTCTGCAAACTGGTCACAGGCGGGATTCGAACCTGGACCGGCAGAAGCAAATACATGGGGTGCTAGCCACTACGCCAAACCAGCACCCCAACGAATACTGGCTTTTTAATTAATTTATCAATTTATTCACCAGGTGGAGGACAATCTGGCGGAGGTAAACAGGGTGGGGGACACCCTGGTGGAGGTAAACCAGGTGGAGGACAATCTGGCGGAGGTAGACAGGGTGGGGGAAACCCTGGTGGAGGTAAACCAGGTGGAGGACAATCTGGCGGAGGTAAACAGGGTGGGGGACACCCTGGTGGAGGTAAACCAGGTGGAGGACACCCTGGTGGTGGTAAACCAGGTGGAGGTAAACAGAGTGGAGGACACCCTGGTGGAGGTAAACCAAGCGGCAAGGGCCAACCTCCATCTGGAAAATCGCAGCCTCACAAAAAGTAGATGCAGGAACAGTCCGCTTGCTCCTGCAGGCGGAGGCTATCAGTCCATCACATGATGGGGAGTATACTGTTTACTACTTGTTGATTTTATTTTGTATTGTGATTTTTTAAAGTCATCTTATAATGATTAATGTTGATTCTATTTTGTATTGTGATTTTAATGCATTTTTCTTGTTCTGTAAAGCACTTTAAATTGCCTTGTGTATGAATTGTGCTCTACAAATAAACTTGCTTTGCCTTACTACTTTACGAGTGCAATAAAAAGTTAACTGCAAAGCAACTTGTCAATGAATGATTAATCAAACAGGCAACTGGCAGAAAGGGGCCTTATGTGGCCCTCCTAATGAAAAGAGTCTGTCCGGCTGGTATTTCTTATCAAATATGCTTTTTTAACACCATGTACACAGGAAAAATTATTTTCAGCATTAAAATGAAAATATTTCTGTAGTGATCATGAATAACTAGCTTATTAAAATTTCTCTTGAAAAAAAATATTTCTGTAGCATTTTTGCAAGATCTTTTGGAAATCATTTCAAGGTTTTTTGGGAAAAATTGTCAAACAAACAACCACTAATCAAGAGTTTTCACAGCTGCTCCCTTGGACAGATAACTTGTAATGAAAATAAAATAAGATATGTTGAAATGAAAAAGGATATTTTTTTTATTTTATGGGACTTTTTAAAAGATAGAAGTTTAAAAAAATAAACTTATTTAAAAAATGAAGAATTACTATGATTCCACATTAAGCCCACCAGATTTTTATGGTGAATACTTTCATACTTAATTCTTCTTTTGACCAATCAGAGAGGGGTCTGTTGTAGGAAGGGAGTATTTAAGTTTTCCATATCATGTCTGTGGTGTTTGACTCTAAAGGTTAAGTCAATGTGGACGTTTAAGCAGAAACACTCCTGAGTTCATCTTTGTGAAAAGAGTTTATTCATATAAAATTTAACAAAAATCAATCAAATCATTTAAACATTCACGAGCAAAATCTTCAGAAATGAAATAAAATATATATTTCTATCAGAGTTGGTAAACCTGCAGAAATATAACATTATTGAGCAGTGGTTGATCATGAGGCTCCATTAAGGCATCCATGATTTATGAACTCCACTTTTAAATCAGCTCACTCATGAGTCAGAGTGCACGTGTTTACAAAGTGTTTTTGAAATGTCATGCTCACGCAAAACACTGTAGCATCAATACGCTGATGCAGACCTGTGTTGGAGCTCATGTACCCACATTCTTCACCTTTATACAACAGCAACCCTGTTTATTTGCAAGACTGCTGATTATTAACATTAACAGGAACTACCTGTCACCAATAGGGACATGTTTTAACCCTGTCTGTTCTCAGACCACTGGTTTGTAATTCACCCTCCAGAGTAGGAGGGTGAATGACAAACCAGACCTCTATTATTCACAACACACCTCGAGGCAGCATTTGCTGCTTGTGAATGCAGGCGGTGTCTCGAGGAAGCAATGTAAATGAAGCAAAGAGTTGTCTGTTGGTGTCTTGATCAAACTTCTGCCACACTTGACTTCAGATGAACTTTTCCAGCCAGTTTACACCATAGACTGTAAAAAACTTCTTATAATACATCCATGGTTTACACACCGGGACATTACTGCCACCCTGTGGCATGAACATGTAGTTCAGCTGACTGAGTGTTTAGATACATCTGATGCCTGCTTGTTTAGTTGTCTTTATTATGCTTATTTCAGGAGAATCTCAGAAGATTAATAAAAGGGGAGTGTTTCTCAAATTTTTTTTTCTGTAAAGGCACCTCTGTCAAAATGTGCTCAATAAATCTACATTCCTCTGGCAAACCAACCTGACACACAAAATGTTACTGGACCTTTGTTTCACATCAAGTCATTTTGCACTTTACCATGAAGCCTGGGACAATGCACTCCGTTTCGATATTACAGAAGCCACAAGGTAGCTCTCTTATGTTTTCCTGACAGTTTGGCAAATTTCATAATGTCTTATCAGTATGGTTAACTTTCCATACCACTTTGTTTTGCTGCTTAGGTTATCCTGGCATCCAGGCAGTTAAAAAAATTATGATATTTGAATAATGCTTGGGTGGCACGGTGGCACAGTGGCACAGCAAATAGTGCACATGCCTCACAGCAAGAAGATCGCTGGTTTGGTCCCCGGGTCAGACAGGGTCTTTCTGTGTGAAGTTTGCATGTTCTTCCTGTGCATGCGTGGGTTCTCTCTGGGCACTCCGGCTTCCTCCTACAGACCATAAACATGCTCATTAGGTTAATTGGTGACTCTAAATTGCCCTTAGGCATGAGTGTGAGCATGAATGGTTGTCTGTCTCTCAATGTTGCCCTGCCCTGTTCAGGGTGTACCCGCATCTCTCGCCCAATGACAACTAGGATAGAAATTGAATGAATGAATGTTTGTAATGGTCCAATTTTAAAAAATTTGATATTGGTGCTGATCCAGATCACCACCATTTGCAAACAGTTGTATGTATTCAGTTACTGTCTAACTAATAATGGTATGTACACGATTCTGAGTGCTAGGGGTGGATTTTAAGGGTGAAAGAATCATATTATGATGGTAACTTTATCATGGAACTATTATACATGTTATAGATGTAACACTAATATGTGGGGTACCTCGGCAGCCGTTTAAGCTCTCCACATGCTTTCTAGTTAGTTGTTATTTTCGTGAACTAACAAAATTATTGATAGACTGACTAAAACAATTTTATCTGACAGGTAAAAGTAGTGCCAATAGACTAATGGCCTATTAGCCTAAGGCAACATAACATAATATTAACAAATGTAACTGATTTAATTATTTCATATTGCCAGAAAACAAATCAACCCCCTCTCAACAGTTTTTAGGTTCAGAGAATATAAATCCCCAGCTCTTTCAATTACATTCAAACAGCTAATTTTCTTGAATTTCCAGGGGAGACTGGGGTAAGATGAGCCATTTTTCATATTTGGGATCACTACATCAAGGCAATAATAGTTTTGCCTCTGACTGGTATATCTGCATATACAGTATTTCAGGATGTGAAAATGAAAATGAGTGTAAAGAAGGGATGTAAGTGCAGTTGTATCCCAACCTCCATACCCAGCCCTCACTTTCTCCCTCCCTTTCACTGACAGGCTGATGGTCTGCCTGCTGGGCATTTCTGCCTGACACACCTCTACCAGTGCCTTTTGTGCAGGTGTAACACCTATGGGCCTAAGTGGGTCATCAGCTAGGGACCACCAGTCATAGATGTTTCACTCCGTTCATGCAACACTCCTTTGCATCCCTTGTCACTGTGTAAGCAAGCTGTTGAGGCTCCTACAGAGCCCCTACACCCCACCTCAACAGGGCAGGTGATGGTTTTCCAGCGAGCCCCCCTGTATTCTGCCGCCAGCTCTGCATGCTTAGCATGCTTTCGCTTGTGGGCAGCTTCCAAGCTCTCCTCCCATGGCATGGTGGGCCCCACCAGCAGGACGGTTTTGCGAGCTGCCAACCACATTACCAGGTCTAGCCGGAGTGATGTTTCTGCAATCTCACTGGGGAGCTGGAGCTGATTTCCCAGGCTGACCCTCATGTTTCATGCACCTTCGGGTGAGAGGAGACCTGTTGCGTCTCTCCTGCAGGGGTGTTTCTGTCTCACCCTGGTAAACTGGATAGAGTGCATCGTTGGAGACGAGGGTCTGCTTTTGGGCTTGCATGACTCCACAATCTCTGCTAGCTTCTTCAGCATGTCTAAATAACAGTCAGTTCTTCACATTCATGAGTATTTTTATTATAATACAGAATTCGACAGGTAAAATAACTTTTGTACTTGTTTTGCCATCTGAGAGAACCCTTTTAGCCTCTGCTACTCCATCATAGCCTTTCTTTTTTAAGGAACATTTTCTTATTTGTTGCTGCTGCTTGAATAGACTTTCCTTCTTCCAATTCACTGGTGGATCTTTCAGTAGCGTCAGTGGTGGCTCTCTTGCTTATTTAGTGCCGCATGATGTCCACTCCATCAAACAAATGCTGAGTCTTGATTTAATATAAAAGACAGACACAAATTACACTTAATAAGTGTATGGTGACTCAACTTACCCCAGAGCTACCATTATGACTTTATTAGTCCCCTAAGCTTAAATGATGGACTTTTATTCTAGGTTTTTGACCTCATATCAGAAACAGCTCATAGATACCACAACTGATGTGTATAAGAAATTTTAAAGTAGTAGTTAGTTTTGGTCTGAAAACACAATTCTAAAAACAACTTATAATAGTGTAACTTTACTTTCAAGAGTGAAAATGTTTTTTTTTTTTTGGAAATAAAAGTCTAACCCCTTTACCCATGTGCTTCTTTCCTCACAGGCTCCATGGAACCGTGAAAAAAGACTGGCTTTTAAAACAAATGTAAAAAAAAATCAACCTGTATTTTTTCAGGGGCCGCCATCCTCATAGATATCTTTATTTATATTTGAGTACATTTTTATTGAAGCACTTTTACTTGAGTTAAGTTTCCTTGCACACTTTCACCAGATGGTGCTGATACTTCATCAACGGGTTTAATTCATTGACGTGTCAGACACACAGAAACACACACACCAATGGTCACAGGAGCCAGAGAGAGGGAGAGAGAGAGAGGGAGGAAACTGCTGCCTTGTCTCAGTCACGAGTTTTGGTCTCACATATCGACTGTACAATTCTGTGAAGATCTGGAGTTTGCTGCACCTGCAAGAAAAGGTATGTGAGGGCAAGATGAAGCATCATATACATTTGTATATACTGTTGTATTCAGGCATAAATCCTGTTAAGAGTTGTGTTGATTGCTCATTTACTCAAACAAGCGAATAACTCTGAGAAAGTTTTGGCTAAAGGCGCCACAAGTAAGAGAAGTTTAAAAGTGTTTGTTTTTTCTCCTGTCATAGCCTCTACATGTTTCACTAACAAAGAGGCTCTACAGTGCGTGTCAGAGCTGCACCAGGGTGATTAAAAAATTTGGAAAAGACGTATGATGCATTGAAGTGCTTAAACTCTATTTATTTAAGATAGGAGAATAAAGGGTGTTAATATGATCTCTCAGGGTTTCTGTGACAAAAACATTATGAAATTCTTGTGTTTTAAAGGAAGTTTTATGTTTTTAGGTGAGTTTATATGAGATATATTTCAATAGGTTATTGAAGCTTATTTTATTTGCTGATGATGCAATGACCTTTTGTAGTGGGAAACACCTAAAACAATGTCTGGTTACAGCAGAGAGTGAACTTCTGAATCTTAAGAAAATGGTTTGATGCTAATAAATGATCACTTAACCTTTGTAAAACAAAATGTATGATATTTGGAGATGGGGTGTCAAACCTCAACTATATGATCAAAATGAATGAAACTGAAACTATTTCTGAAAATATATTTTAGGTGTAATGATTGACAAATTGAGTTGGAAATCTGATACAAACCTCATAACAGCCAAAATGTCCAGATCAATTGCAAGATTTATTAATCCAGACATCTTTGTGCACACTATTACTCACTCATCATCCCACACATAACATACTGTGTACAGGTTCAAGGAAACACTTAGAAAACATATACAAACTCTAACATGCTGTTGCAAAACAAACAAACCAAAAAAAACCATACGAATTATCAGCAAAAAGCCTGTTGTGAACCAACCAATCTTCTATTTTTGTAGCTAAATATTCTAAAATCCTTCATATTTAGGATAATGCAGTACAAGACAATGTAGCTACAAAACTAAAACTGTACAATTACCAGAAAGTATTTAGAAGATTTTTATGATGAGTGATAGTCAATACAACACTAAGGAAAAATTATTTTTTCAAAAAAACAAAAACACTCTCATTGTCTGTCAGTTCCAGGAGTAAATTTGTGGAATTGTTCTTCTGAATATAAAATCATGCACAATGTTGGTAAGGCTCAAAAGACTCATTAAAAGATGCATTATGTAAGTTATTTCTATGTTTTTATGTATACATTTCTAATTTATGGAAAAAAAAAACAATGCATTGGCATTGTTCTTGCTGTAATTTGTTTTTCTGTGATAGTTGTGTTTTTGTTCAAGAGATGGCTTAAATAAGCTTTGGCTTCTGCCTTCAGCCTTTCTGTCAGCTTGAACTTTTAAATTTTACTTTGATCTTCCATTTTGATCACCAAAATACATTTATTTCATTACTCATTCATCCAGGATTGGTTATTTGATCAACTCTGCCACTGGAAGAACAGCACCCACATTGAAGTTTGGCTTTACATTGTTTCAGATGAGGCCAAGATCTCAGCACAATTGACTAAATTTTAGGAAAGAGCAAACCAACAAAACAGCTTCAGGGTGATTGTTCACTGCACTGAACACATTTCATTTCCTCACGTTTAGGATAGTAAGCCTTTATATAGTAGAACTATTCCAGACCTGTATCTATTTCTGCTGTTTCTCAGCAAAAGGAGATGCAAACTAAGCTGTGCATGTGAAAAACTAGCACCAAAACAGAGATGCTTTCTTTCATTAAAGCAAAGATGCTTTCTGTATCTGTGTATCATAGTGTGTAGTTATCCTGACACTGTGTTGTTTGCTTGTTTTCAAATTCAATAATTACACAGCACTTGTAGACTCATCTGCAACAATGTCTAGCGGCTAGCCTATCTTTCATGCCAGTTCTCTTCATGAAGAGGCAGACCTGATCAACATAATTGAAGTCTGTAATCAGACAGCCCATCTTGCAAAACTCCACACTGAGGCCTTTGAGCTCAGTCTGCAGTGACACTCCCCTAAAGCAGGAAGAGGTGAGAGCTCCTAGACTCTGGTCATACAGAGATTAGCAGAGATGCCAACAGCTTCAGAAGCAGTTTGATCAGTTCTGGCTGACATTTCTTTGTTATTTTAACAAAATGGATCCATAAATAAAAGTTAAATCTATATTTATAGGGTGGAGCATGAAGATAACAATTTAAACAGTAAATTTACTAATGCATTCATCACATAGAATAAATAACCATGAAATTGACACCATTTAACTCCTCCAATTATTTAATCTAATTAATAAATCACTGACTTTGTCCTTTTTTATGAACAAGACCATGTGCACATTAAAATACTGTATAACCATTTGATTTTTTGCAAGACAAAACAGTGAAAACAACTCTCCCCAACACTCTGTACTAACTTTGACAAATACTAGAATTAATACTGTGGTTTTGACAGCTAATAACTTTTGAGGTAAAGTAAAGTATCAATAAAATTTTAGTCAAAGTAACGCAATAAATGTGGGGTTACTTCATATGAACACCTTTCTACTCTAATACTCTCAGCATGTCAAATTTTTATTTCAATCATTTCTAATAAGGTCCAGAAGCTCACTGACAGATTAGAAAACCTTGAACGCCAAACATTTATTTAACTGTTTCCTTTATTTATCATGGCAAGCTGTTCAGTAGGGGTCCTATTTTTATATATACAGTATATATGTATATATACAGTACATATGTGTATATATGTGTATATATACACACCCACACCCACACACACACACACACACACACACACACACACATATATATATATATATACATAACAATATGTATATAGAAAGCTTAGTTTGCAACAATATATAATATAAATATATTTATATATATGTATATATATATATATATATAAAACATATCTAAAACATATATAAATATATATATATAAATACATATATATGTATATTATATATATACACACATATGTACATATATACACACATATATCCACATTTACACACACATATAAACATATATATACACACATACATATGTATATACACACATATTTACATATGTATATACACACACATATATACATATGTATATACACACACATATTTACATATGTATATACACACACATATATACATATGTATATACACACACATATTTACATATGTATATACACACACATATAAACATATCATGGCTCAAAAGAAAAAAATACTGTTAGGTTCAAGTGCTCTCTCTGAAATGTGGGAGGCTATAGCTGAATTTCTGAGGTGAGGAATCTAAAAGTCTGAGGAATCGAAATGTCTATAAAATCCAAATTAATCAACTTTGTTTTAAAAGTGAGCACAAAGGATAAACCCTTGAACAGTGTGGTGATGTGTTAGTTAAAAAGGGGATTACTTGATCACCCTGTTTTGTGCCTCTGGGTCCCACTCCAGAAGCAAATCACATGTGATTGCTTTAAAATTAAACTCACCTGTGAAGGTGTTTGATTAGGGAATGATGAAGAATCTGTGCAGGTCAAAACCGGTTTTTATTTTTTGTTTTCCCCTCCTGATTGTTTACTTGCTTCTTTAATTAAGCCCTGACCCAATACAGCTTCTTACATGAGACCTTCTGATAGCCCTGTCTCTACTTCTTTTTGGATTTACAATATTCTCTTCAACAGAAAGATACCACACGACATACATGAGCACAAGGTAACCTTTTTCAGTCTTTTGACCAGCATAACCATTTGTAACCGCTTCGACAGATCTTGGGTATCAACAACAGTATGAGAAAATAATTTAAAAAAAGTTATGTGAGGAGGTAATTTTTTCAACCTAAGATTACACAAGTTTCAAACTTATTTGCCCATTGGGCTCATAGCCTCTTTCTCTACACACATGATTTGTCCTTATCTAAGGTCCACACTGCCTCATTTTAACTAAATAAATATGAGTGGTTGACATTTTTTTAAAAAAAAATTGGTTCAGATTTGACACTGTGATGGCTGTGGTGGATCGTCTGCCTGGCTAGTTGAAAACCATTGGTGAAGAGAATAAATGTTTTCCATGTTGTTTTCAAAGTCTCCCCAATCAGTTCTCTGAAAGGAAAAATGTGAGCTTATGTCTTTCCTTTCATTTTCTGAACTTGATAAGTTTCATTTCTCCCTCACAGACTCACTCGAGCTCTCATCATGGTGGACATGGATGAAAGTCAGTTTTCTCTCATGAGTCTGGAGGAAGAGCTGACCTGCAGCATTTGTCTGAACACCTTCGACTGTCCCGTCACTCTCCCCTGTGGTCACAATTTTTGCCAGAGCTGCCTGCTGTCCCACTGGGAGGACTCGTACAGCTGTCCTCAGTGTCGCACCCTCTTCCCCAACAGACCCGAGCTGAAGAAAAACACCGTCCTCAGCACTGTTGTGCAGACTTTCAGCTTGAAGTGGAATAAAACAGAAGCTGATGAAGTGGCAGAGGAGAGTGAAGAGGAGAAGGTTGAGGATGTGATTCGCTGTGATACTTGTATGGAGGCAGAGGCGGCCAAGACCTGTCTCACCTGCATGGTATCCTTCTGTGAGGAGCACCTGAGACCTCACCTTGAAAATCCAAAGTTTAGCACCCATGAGCTGTGTGAGCCTTCAAGGGACATGTCAGAGCGTCTCTGTCAGGACCACCAAAAGCTGATCGAGTTCTTCTGCAGTGAGCACAACCGTCCAATCTGCAGTCAGTGTCTGCAGCAGGTTCACAAAGGCTGCCCCTTCATTAATCCTGAGGAGCAGAGGAACCACAAACAGGTTTGTCTTTTTACTGACACACTGTGCAGCCACACGCCACTGTTTATTAAAGATCAAGGGCGTAGGTTTGATTTTGACATTGGTGGGGATAAAGTGCTTCAAGGCGACAATCATGAAAGATGATGTTTTACATTTATGACTGTTATTTCACATCATATAGAGCTTATCAAACAAACAAGCAGACTATTATATTCACAGAAAGCTTCTCTATATACTACACCTTCAGCCTCTCCTCCTCCATCTCTACAACAATCAAACATGTTGATGGTTATAGTCTGAGGAGAAAAAAGTTTTCAGATATTACCGATAAGTGTAATTTATTCCCCAACAATACAAATGTATAAAATCATGTTTGTAATCTGATGTTTTATTGTTTTTTTCCCAACAAACGTTTATTGTTGGTCTTAAATGGTTGCTGCCTTTCAATACACAAATTATACATGGATAATACATAAAATAACCAAGAAGTTTGTCTCTTTGGCATTAAATATAAGCGTTTTTTAGTTATAACTTTATATACTATGCTTTTGTTTTGTGTTGGGACCATGTGGTGGTGGCATAATATTGATAGGGGCGTGTCCCTAGCATCCCTACCTAATTCTACGCCCCTGGAAAAGATACTGACTATGCTCAAGTTAATGTACCATAGTATGTGAGTTCTTATTTAGAGTGGAGTTATGCTCCTCAAGCATTTCAGGTGTTTCACCAGACGAGATAAATTTAATGTAGGATTAGTTTCACCTTAATGTTACACAAACCACCCAGGGAGTGTGAAGTCCTTTAAAATCCAACTGATGTTTGTTCTGCAAGATGAGATAAGAAAGTAGGGGTGGGAAAATTTGGTCCCCTTGGCTGAATTAAAGTGACCTAACCTTGCTGTGCATCAGTGTTAATTTTGACATTTTGACTTTTAAATTAGTCTTAGTTTTATTCTATTGCCTAAACTATCTTTTAGCCCCAGTCATAATTTAGTCATCTACTGTATATGTTTTAATTTTAGTCTAGTTTTAGTTGATGACATTTCACAACATTTTAGAAATCTACTGTAATTTTAGTTGACTATAATATAAAGTGTAAAGTGTAAGGCACTTTTGGATGTTTCCTTGAATTTCTAAAGTAATGTTTTACACTTGGATCTGGCTAATGTGAAGCTAAGGTAGCTGTGATTGGATGTCCCTCTTAACTCATCCAACCTTTCCACACACCCAAAGTGTAGCTGTGACTAGATCTATTCCTAACTATTATTTTAAATATTTTAGTCTATTTTTATCTGTTGACGAAAATATCAGTTAAATTTATTTTATGTCCATGTGCACTTGTTTTTTTTTAGTTATAGTTTAGTTTTTGTCAGGGAAAAAAAAGTTTGTCGATGAAAACTATGACGAAATAATTGATCAACATTAACACAACAGTTTATCTAGGTCCTTCAGACTCAATTTTCTGTTACCAGGAAGATTCATGTTGCAAGCTCCAGGTTAGACCAACTGATTTTGGTCTCAGAGGCTCTGACTGAACAGCGTCGTCTGAGGGGAAAGAGTTGGGATATGAGCTGTGGTGAGCGACTGCAAGCCTGTAACCAATATTTGCTATACACAGACATATCTGTTTTGTCTATGGGTCAATAATTAGATTTGAAGGTCACCTGTCAAAAGACAAGGTCATAACTCTACACATTACTCAAATATATCAAAGCTTTCTGTCACTGGGCAGCACATTTCTCTCCAGAATGCCTTGATGGTCTTGAGATTTCATTGTACCTGCACAGATACAAGACGCCCTGTGCCAGATGCAGCAAAGCAGCTGCAGAACATAACTGAGCCTCCTCCATGTTTCACATACTGTGTTCTTTTCTTTCTATGATTCATTTTTGAATCTGTGAACAAAGAGCTGATGTGTCTTGTGAGCTTTGTGGCTTTTTTTTTTTTAATTTGCCTTCAACAGTTATTTCCTCAATTATGTCCATAACTCTAGTTCTGCTTTATAATTTGCTTTCCTCTATCGTCTTTTATTAAGTCCACTTTGGCTCAAACTGTGACAGATGATGCAATCTGATTCTGATCTCTTTGGAAGTTGTTCTGGGCTCTTTGGTTACCATTCGTGTTATCCTTCTCTTCGATTTGTCATCAATGTTCCCCTTTTGGCCACGTCCAGGGAGGTTGGCTACAGTCCTGTGGACCTTAAACTTCTGAATAATGTGTGCAGCTGTAGTTACAGGAACATCAAGCTGTCTGTCATAATGACTGTACCTTTGAAGCCTCCTAGGACCCAGGACCCCAGGCATCTGCAAGCTTTTGCCCAATTATGGGACTGGGGCGTCAGTGTAACACTTGGGGGGGGGGGGGGGGTATCCAGAATATGAAGTTTTGATCAGATGATTTTCTGCTTTTTTTGCAGTCCGACTTCAAAGAAAAGCTGGGTTTGCTGGATGTGAAGATTGAGAGGACTGAGACTGTCCTGTTTTACATGAAAGACATGCAGAGCAAGCTGAGGGTAATCCATCACAAAACAGTACTTTTCACATGAGAAAACAAGCATTTGCTTTAACAGGAAAATGTGGTCAGTGTCTCTCTACACTTCTTGTTTTAACTGCTACCTTTGTCTTATTCCTGCCTTAGGATGCATCAGTCACAAGAAAGACAGCACTGGCAGCCCTGTATCAGCAGATGAGGGATTTGTTGGTCTCAGAGGAACGTGAGGCTCAGCATGAGGTGGACCGTGAGCACGAGGTCTGTCAGACAAAACTGCAGGACCTCATGAAGAGGTTTACCGAGAACTCTGAGAACATGAAAAAAGCCAGAGAAGATGTCAACAGCCTGCTCAGTCAGTCCCAGACCATGGCTTTTCTGCAGGTAGGACAGTATGCGATAAATTCAGCTGTGACTTGTGCTGCCTCACCTTGTCATGATTTTGGATCATCCCTGACCCAACTCTCTCTGTGTTGTTACATTATCAAATGGAGAATAAGATTTGACTGCAAGATACATAATACATACACTCAATTAAAAAAATCTCAAATATGAAAATATTGACATGGCCACTGCATCAGGTACACCTGCTTACAATATGTTGACTTACAGGAACTGAGTATCAGAATGGAGAAGAAAGGGGGTTTAGGTGACTTACAACATGGCATGAGTGTTGGTGCTCACCACAGACTGTAAAAACATGGACGTCATGTCGCTGGGCTCGAATTGAAGTCACCACAAAAACTGCTCCCCCTGGTGACTGGCTGCAGTATAGGTCAACTCTCCGTCTCCCCCATTCATCTGAACGGGCCGTAGTGAAACTTCAAAAAATTAATACACCTTGTAGAATTATTTCTCCCATCCCTATGCTGTGGTGATATGAAAGTATTATTGGGCTGCGTTTCTTTTTCATCAGTTATTAGAGTTTAAAAAATAACCGGTTTATGGCAGTTTCACAATGATTGTGTACGCTGTATGCTGCAGAGTTTTGCGACCGTTTACGACAGCTGTGTCCAGATATGGTCCAGATTCTCTACTGGCTACACAATGGTGGCGCCCTGACGGGGGATATTATGGCTTCAAAACCGTTAAATGGTAGAGGCGTAGCCACGCTGTCCACTGTTTTTTTACAGTCTATGGTGCTGACGGACTTAACTGATTATATCAACAACTGTTGATAGACTTGCATTTTCATGCACAAGTATCTCTGGGATTTACAGAGAATGGTCCAAAATAGAGAGGATATCTAGTTGGTGTTAGTTCTCTTGGTGAAAAATGTCTTGGTCATGCTTGTGGTTGAAGAAATGAGAAAGGCAACAGCAACTTTATGCAGTAGTAGTTCGTGCAACAAAGTGTCATTTCACTATGTTTTAAAATGTGACAAAACTGTTGAATTTGAAGCTGTGAGACCAAACATGTTACGGTTTCAAGCTTTCAAGAATTCGGCTTTGATGAATTTCTGTGTCATTTATGACCACATGGTTGTTGTTTTGGAGGTTTAGGATTAAAAAAGCAATTCATACACAGCATCTTTAGTTGTTGTGTATAAATGTACTTTTTAAATAATTTCTCAGTGAATCGAAGGCATAATGAATAATTTAATCAATGAGCTCAAAATATTTTCAACATTAGAAGCTTTCTGATAAGTACTATCAACAACAGCAAAAAACAGAGAAAGAATTTCATGATACAGCTTGAGTATTTACTTCATCTTCCTCCTCTTCAGGCCTCCTATGAAATGCCGAGGGTTGTAAACTTTGACCCTCATCCCCCTCGAGTTAACTTGGACTCCAAGAGAGTTACAGCAACACAGGCCTGTGCTGCAGCACTGAAGGAGCATCTGACAGAGCTCCTCAAGCAGCCTGTTGAAGCCAGACTAATGACTCTAAAACCAGGTGAGTAACCCTGCAGACAGTTTTAATTTGGAGATGAGTCTTTGAGTCTTTGCTTTATCTTAAGGAACTTTATAATAGAGCAGGCTGAAGCCATACTCTTCATTTGTTAGATGTGTATTTAAAATACACTGTACACAGAAGTTATATATAACATTATGTATTTGTGAATAAGTGTAATATATAATATCCAACATCAGTTTAAAACCCAGGTTTTTTTTTTTTTTTGGCATTTTGGGCCTTTATTGATAGGAGAGTGACAGTGGACAGGCCCATGAAGGGGGTGAGAGAGTTGGGGAAGACACTCTGCAAAGTGGTCACAGGCTTGACCTGAACCCGGACCAGCAGAAGCATGCACATGGAACGTACATGGCCACCAACTGCTCCACCAAACCCGCACCCCAAAAACCCAGTTTTAAACAGATGTCGAATATTTACATATGGTTAAATTTTCCAGATGGCACAAAGCCCACTGACTAAACCATCATCGCTCAGCAGAAAATCTGTCACTCTAAGATGTAATAACATAAAAAGCTGAAGTCATAAAAATGTTGATAGCCTTAATCATGCCCGTGGTCTGAAAGCGAACTGAGCAGAGCTAGACATTAAGAGACAAAACTGCTCCAATGAAAACAATAACTCACTGGCTCTTAAAATGACATTTGGTCTGAAACCTTATTCCATCATCTAACAGATGAATATAATAGGGATGTCCTCTTTCATTTTTGATGTTTCGTGGGCTGTGTATGGACACTGATGCAGCTGTGAGCTTACCCTCTTTAATGTTGACCCAAGTAAATTTGGAGAATTAAAGATGAGTCAAAGTCAGGTAATAAATTCTTAATGTGTTCTGTTCACAGATGAAATGCCCATCACAGAATCTGCAAATTCTTCACGTGCTGGACCTAAAACTGGTATGTTAATTTCTACAGTAAAATCTTAAGAAGCACAACAAGAGGAGTCTCATTAATGTTAAAGATCCTCACAATCAGGCCTTCAACATTTAAGTTTTTCTCTCAATTGACTCTGGTGAATAAAAAAAACATCAGACTACCCTGATAATATCAGGGGGACTTTCTACATCATGTACACCAGTGATTCCAAAACTAGGGTACGCATAGTGAAATAGGGGGTCCCCGAATACCTGTCAGGTTTCAAACAGTTGTTTTAGTAGCTCAAGTTCAAACCGGCAAATGCTTGTATTGTGAGATTTGGTAAAGGTTTGATTTGAGAGGCTGGAGGATGGATTGGTGAAGAAAATCTGTCTTGAATTATCTAAGATTCTTATATTAGCATAAGTTCAGCCAGACATCCTTCTCATTAGAGCTGTGGTGAGTTTGTAACAGCTTCAAGATCATCACTGAATATGCTCCAGAAATGTACATTTCTTTTTCCAAAGTGAACTGGTGTTGCCCACTTACATTGCTGGTAA